>PCFV01000014.1:0-129091 GCA_002812785.1 Phytophthora litchii | reverse complement strand
TTTTGAGTGCTGCAGTATTGATGATAAAAACAAGGAAAATTGAGCTGGCGGTGGGACGTTCATCAATGCAGACTGATACTTTGACCATACCAGGTCATGATTTTCTGTTAGAATTCGCTTCCTTTCTTGGGTATTCGTGCAGCAGTTTACAATCAGTAAGGGAGTACGATGGTCATCTTCCTTTTCAAGTGACTTGGTATTGTAGATATAATACTGACCAGGTGATGGAAATCGCAGTTGTACTACACTGAGGTAGTGAGTTTGTAAGCTACTATCTCCACCTCCAACATCGAGGTATGTCAATCCATACTGCCAGTGATTGTCGCGGAATTCTACTTGGATGACTGGGTCGAGATCGGTCGTTATTGACTCGATTAGCATTATTAGAGCATCTTCGCTGTATACACGAACACGTTTGGAGTAAAGTTTATACCACTTTGTGTTTACTGGCTCTTGCCTTTCAGTCTCCGTTCCTTCCACGTGTACTCCTAAGATGTAGATAGAGTTACATTGATTAATATTCTCACCTACCACAGCTTCAAATCCCACAGCATCACAGTCATTTTGAGGAACAATATCAAGTAGGAGGTTTTGTCCAATAACTTCTCCAATCGAACTTGTAATTGAGATTCCGGTTCTCTGTTTTACTTGGACGAGGACATTTATCTCGACAATCGCATTCATTTCGGCTGTATCACCTTCTGTATTTCGTGTTACAGAAGAAATTTGCACGCTTGAATAAATACCTTCATCCGAGCTTAAAGCTAGTTCAGGTTGGTCCCGCGCTAATTCAAACAGAGTGTTCGCATCGCTCCCTCCATTTCCTGATAAAGCAGCCACGGCATTGAAGGCAGCTTTGCTTATCGCTTGCACCTGAATACAAATTTTTGCTCCGACATCAGCGTACAAACAAGGAAGTCCCTTTTCGAACCCTTGCCGACATCCTGCTTGAGAATCGACTTCTTTAATAATCCAAGCAGGAACTACTACGCTTTCAGAACTACCATTGCTGGTATGAAGCAACCAAACCGATCTTCCCAACCCCACACAATAATCTGCAAACCTTCCGCATGAAAGTACCTCAATCGGCAAAAGTATGCCGATATCTGGCGAACAAACTCCCCAAATGAATGCCCGCGTAATTACAGAATATTTATCACTAACGTGTCGGAGGATTAGAGCGGATGAGTTCTCTCTGCAACGTATTTGTGCATGTACACCAGGATAAGTGCACCCAAGCTCCATTGAACGCGGTACTGCAACAAGCACAGGCTGAAAGTACGCACAAAACTTGCTCTTGGTGCCACAAGCACCAAAAATATTGCTTCCCCAAGCGTATACATCACCGTTTCTTGATACCGCTATACTGTGATTCCAACCGCACGAGACAGCAACAATGTTGTGGTTATCTTCATGCTGGAAGAAATCTACTTTTGTAAGATGCTGACCTTCCACATTTGAGATGACTGAGGGACCAAGACCTAGTTGTCCAAAGCTGCCATGGCCCCACGGAAAAACACAACCATCTTCAGACAAAAAGACAACATGCTCGACACCTACAGCTACATCAACCAGACGAACACTTTCATCTAGAAGCGGAAATTTGACTGGTACACCTTGCCTTACAAAATGTGAATCACGCGGCAAAAGCCCCCAATGACAAAGAGTTGATGTACCTCGAACTAGTAAATAGGTCGAAAATGCACCACAGCGCAACACAATAAGACTATTATCCAAGTTCTGCAACAGTGTACAAAGCTCGGTGGAAACTATCACGGGTGTCATCTTTATTGCGCTTTGATCATTTCCTAGACCAAGCTGTCCATACTCTCCAAATCCCCAAGCATATAGTTGAGTGTTCACTCCATCCAATGCACCAACTTCACCAAGCACCATGCAATGCGTAACTCCGCACGAAACTTGCCGAACTCGAATTCTCTCCGTCATCGGGAATTCAATTGGACAGCATCTGGAGTCGCAAGCGTGTCCATCGTACACTTCACGTTCACGGGCTGACAGCCGCTTTAACTCTGCTCCTACTGCATGAGCGTGTCTTCGTCGTTTACCTTGTCGCAACCGAAACTTCTCGTACGAAATTCGTCGAGGTGTCGATCCACACTTTAACAATTGGCCCGAAGTGGTCAAGTACACCACGAAATCCCGTCCAGCAGCCATTTCAGCAATATCCACTCCATCGTCGATCATCCAATTGGCCGCCACAGCCCATTTCCATGCTAAATGGCTCTTTCTAGCCACGAGTTCACATCGAAGTGGAATACTCGCCATCGCTGCCACGCACTTGTGTCGTTTCGCACTTCAAACCTCTTTAATATCATATTCTCTTGGATAGGTAGTAGTGATCTTCCCGACCTATTTGCAGATAGCGCCATGTCCGGTGTCGAGTCTGATGTGCGTGAGCGGCTGCTACCTGCGCAAACGCTTCATACAGCGCAGGATGAGGAGCAAGATGCCTTCACGCACGAGGAACTGCTGCACTCCATCGGCTCGTTCTCCGCTGTCGTATGGCCCGTCGCAGTCACCATGTTGCTTTCCAGGTGCGGAGCTCTGTCGTTCTGCACTTGACACACAACGTTTAATGAATTCGATTGCAATATATTATTATTATGTTGCAGTTTTGTGTCGCTCAATGTGGTAGACCCAGCATCAGCCAAAGCGCTCGCAGAGTACGTTGGAGATGGCATTAACAAGTGTGATACACTTTTGAACATTTCTGACGTTCGGTGATGTTGTAGAGCCTACTTGGTCTATGGCCCAGACAAGGACAAGGGCGCGTCCACTAGCACGAAAGTGGAGAATGCAATGGTGAACGCACTGGCGATTGTGTCGTTTTTTCTCGTTGCGACGTTTGTGATTGTTTGTTGCTACAAGTTTAACTTCAACAGAGTGAGGGCTTGGATACTTTTTGCAGAGGCTTCTATTGAAGTTTTTCGCTAACGTTGCTGTGTTGTTGCTACAGATGCTGATTGGGTACATGATGTTTTCATCAGCGATGCTGTTGGGCATGTTGGGAGGCAATATGCTGGTTATCGTCATTGCCAAGATGGAGATTCCAGTTGATGTCTTTACGTTGCTGTTTGCCATGTACAACTTTTCGGTTGTTGGGGTGCTTTGTATCTTCTATCAGAAGGGAACGCCGATGTGGTTAACGCAGATGTACTTGGTGCTCACGTCAGTCATTATGGCTTGGCAACTTGGACAATTTCCTGAGTGGAGCACCTGGGCATTGGTTATTGTTCTTGCGTTTTATGATTTGTGTGCGGTGTTGACACCGTGTGGACCGTTAAAGTGGCTCGTTAATCTCGTGCAGCAGGAGGGACGTCCACTACCTGGTACGTTCAAGCGAGACAATCATTTACTCTATGCTATTGCATTTGTTTCTGACTGATTTGGAATTTGTAGGTCTTCTCTACGAAGCGGAAATTCGTCACAATCACTCAGGGCATGCTGCTCCACCCATTCATGAAAACATGTATTACCAGTGCGAGTCGGAAATCCCGCTTCGTCTTGGATCACCACGTGATAGGCCAGAAAGTCCCACGCCGTCAGCTCATACTTCTCTATCCCCTCGTCAGGAGCAATTGCGCGTTCGACTGATCGAGTTTTATACCAAACATAACCCGTCGGCAATCTCACGTGTGGACAAGATTTTGGAACGATACCACGGAAGGGAAGCTGAACTATGGCACGATCTGTACCAAAAGTATATCATAGTCCAAGAAGGTACAGTGTGGGTTGTCTATTTTTCTTGAATTTGCTTCATTTCCTGACATGTACAACATCATGAACTACAGAGGTGGACGAAACAATCAAGCTGGGGTTGGGAGATTTCGTTTTTTACAGCGTGTTGGTGTCTCGGGCTGCCAAATATGACTTCTCAGCGATGATCGGATGCTTGGTGTCTGTCCTAATGGTACGCAACTTCATGATACTCGAGAGTACATTTGAGCTTACATCTTTCTGTATTTACTATGTTAGGGTCTGGGTGGCACATTGTTTCTCCTTGGAATTTACCAGAAAGCACTCCCAGCGCTGCCAATCTCCATTCTATTAGCTGTCATGATGTACTTCTGGCTTCGATTGGTGTTTGTGGATTTTCTAAGTAGTGCGCTAAATGTTGGCGTACCCCTATAACACATTAGACAGATGCGAGTCCAACATGTCTTTACTAATGAGGCCCCGACATGGTTTATAGAAAATTGCCTTCCTGGATGCAATCTTGGAGGAAAGAGGTCAAGAACGTAAATCCTAAGAAGTGAAGAGCTTCAAGCTCGATTTTCCAAGGCAGCGCTTCTCCAAGCCACATTTGAACTTCATCTTTGAAACTGTCATTTGTCTGAGTCGCATCAAACAGGTCAATAGGTTATACCATGATTTTGCGATTGTTCGCACCTGGATAAAGCTTGTTCGCATCAAGGAATCTGCCACGGCAAAATCCTTTCGAGTCAGCGCTTTGAAGGACGATGTCGGTAGCCCCAAGCCTGCGATTTGAGATGGACGAATGCCAACCCATTTAATGTCAACAGCTGCACAAGTAACGTGAAATGATTGAGACCAGGTCAACAGAGATGTGTCCAAGCCAAACTTACCGTATTGAAGGGATTCCAAGGGCATTCGCGCTGAGCCCAGTTTATATGTGAGCTCCACAGCGAAATGTTAGGCCAGCAGAGCTACATTTGGTGTCATTTGTTCTCACCATGATGGAGAGACCAAATGGGTTGCAGTCACAGATTCCTAGAACAGGAATATCTAGCGCGGTGCTTAGCAGGTTCACAAAAATTCTAGACACACGAAGAAAGTAAGTACCATTTCATCTCTTGGATGTCAAGGACTCACCTCGTAGCCAAATCCGGAAAACCTCGACCAGTGACCAGGATGCTTGGGACCATCTCGAAAAGTTTATCCTCTCTATCACGATGACACTTTATCACTTGGTAAGCAAATACGAAAGCCGCTGACCTTACCTAAGTCGATTGAAAATTCCTACAGTGCAATATCATTTATTAGGCATGTCAAAGTGACAATCTTAGTTTGGTTTACCATCTTTTTCGATTACGAGGATGAACAGTGCGTTGCTTCTCCTGGGCATATAAGATAATAATTCTATAATCATTGTTTGTTAAGAAATGAAAGTCAATGCATACATGTCACTAGGTTTCAGTTGCACGAGCTCTTGAGTAATAGAGACCTCTTCTCCACTCCCAAAATTTCTCCACTGTCCATCTCGCTTCAAACCCCAACAAGTCAATACAAATCTAGAGCTGACGAAATGAATCATATCTGTGCACTCACTAAAATACTAATTTTTCCAGTGAAGCAACCTTTGGTCGCACCAACAATGTTCATGCATCCTCTTGGAATCCCCAGGATGCTCCCAGCATCTACCGGATGAAATCAGCAGAATAATGAAATATCATAATCGCATATATAGTGTTCGAAATACCTACCTAAGATGGCTTCGTCAGCTTCGCTTTGATTTTTGAAGAATGTGTGCAGATAATAGACATCTCGCTGTGACGGAGGTTGAGTGAAATTACAACGTACAACAACTCTAGCGAATACTAGCAGACCTGGGTTGCCGTTTTGTTTTCTGTGAGTAGCGCATGCGCTGTCTGCAAGATCAACCAAATCCCCGTGTATCTCCTGCCTCCCTGTCGATTCTACACGTCCAACAAATAGTTAACTTCAATTTACAAAAGCATTTGACGATCCTGATACCAGCTTGATCAAGCGCTTGTTATCATTGTGGATTAGTCGTTGGTTCTCGTGATCGTATATCATCGCCGACGAACTGCGCTTCAACTTTGTTTCAGGTCAATGTTACGGGTTTTATCCAAGAGGATAAAAAGCAGTTCTTACGGCCTCTAGCTTCAGTATTTTTCCTTTCTGCATATCACAACAAATCTAGTCACTATTCACGAATCAACACACGTGTTTGTCCGCACCGATAGGCATTCTAAGAACTCTGCAGCCAGCGTCTCAATACGCTGCAAGGCCTGTCGACCGACCAAAGTTGTCAGCACCACAGCACATCAACGCAACAGAGGGAATGTTCTCACATCGTCTCGAGAGATGAAGCTCCAGCCAGCCACCGTTTCTTGTTGCCCTGCTTCCATGACAGCAAATTGTAGAATGACAATCACTCCTGCAACTTCAACTTCCGCATTCTTGCACATTAAGAAAATCAGAAAGCAGGGACAAAATTTTGGTTCTTCACTTAGGTCAGTCGGATGCCTGAGAAAGACTCGCCGTCGTGTCGTGGGGTTTTGATCTTGGCGCGGAGGAAGCATGTGCGACCTCGCCAGAATGTGAATGACTGACACTCGGCGTGCTCGCAGCACAGTTGCTCGCACTCGTCCACACTCGCAACTTGCTGGCTCATAATGTCATTGACGTCACCGCCACTGTCCATCCAGCTACTGGCAAAGTGTCGAAAAAAGCATTTCTTCTTCTGTCCTTTGTCTGTACCTTCATCCGTCTTCGTGCTACGTCGAGATACCTCGTTGCCTTCTTGTTGTAGGTCCAGGACGGAGATGGGCGTCATGTATGACGCGTAGAAGGTCATGGAGTCCGTGTGCAAGCAGAATGGACCGGTCAACGAGCTGCAGACGTCTACATCAGCTGTACTAGTAGTCTGTGGCAACTGCGCCGATTCCTTTGCAGCTGCAGTATCGGCATTTTGGGCTGCGATGTCTGAAGCCCATGGCAGGATCGAAAGCGCAGCGACGAGCAGCCGCACAGGACTTGCTCTCATGCTGGTCAGGATTTGAGCAACTACGGTTGTGATTGGTCAAAAAGGAAGATAGATACAGCTTGGATCGCGTTGACCTTTCAACTTGAAAGGTCATCAAGCATGCAACCAGTTGGCCATAAGTTGGTAGAGTGCTCATGTCGATTGTCTACACGCTGGTGGCGCGGCAGCAGAGTGTGCTGTGTGAACATACGGACCAGAGCGGCAACTTCCCCACAGTCACGCGAGCCGTGCTCAAACACCTGGCGCAGCACGAGCCTAGCGCGTCGGCCCCTGCCTCCAAGAGCGTGTTTCCGTACAATGAGTTCAACTTCTTCTTCCTGCATGAGGACGGCATTACGTACATGTGTATGGCGGAGGAGCGCGTCCATGCGAACGTGGCATTTATGATGCTTGCTGAGATGCAGACCATGTTCCAGGCTAAATACAAGCAGCAGGCACAGACTGCACTAGCGTACGCCATGACGTCCTTCAACCCGGCATTGGACTCGCTCATGAAGAAATATGACAACTATAAGCTGGAGACGCCTATGTCTCAAGTTCGACAGAAGATGGAGCGAGTCAAAACACTCATGATTGAGAATGTCAACCAGGTGCGGATGTCAGCTCGGTGAACCGAGAATGCATTCAATTAATTAATGTTGGTTTGTGTGCTAGTTGATGGAGCGTGGTGAAAAGATTGAGCTGCTCGTTACGAGAACTACTAAATTACAGCAGGATGCCATGAAGTATGAAAAATCGGCTAAGAAGCTCAAGAATGCGTTTTGGTGGATGAACGTCAAGTACTGGATTTACACGGCGTTGGCCCTGGCTGTGCTTGCACTAGTCGCTACATTTATGATTTGCGGAACGGACCTCTCTAGTTGTGCTTCACGAATTGAACACAAGGCTGAAGCTGGAATAGATAAAGTTGCCAGCGCCACTACTGGAGTAGCAGCAGATGTAGCTGACAAAGCTGCTGTCACATCCTCGGGTGTAGCAGTAAATGTTGGCGCCAAAGCATCAACGGGTGTAACTGGTGGTATATAGGCGAAACTAATGAAATCCTGTTTTTGGTCTTTTCATTAGTTGGTGAGGGTTCGATACCGAAGACTTATCTGGAGAACATCATTGCTTCGGCGTCATAGCCCACTTATCACCAGTAAAATGTTTAGAGACATGCTGCTTACATGTCGCCCGATGAGGCCGTGTCCGCAGCCGCCTTCTTTAGCAGATCATCCGTCTCCTTCTCGGTAAGTTGACGGTGCACAATCTTGCCGTCTGCGTTCCGCGTGACCGTCGTGAACTCCAGCTTTTCTGCGCTGGGGGAGGTTGAGTCCATGGTCTTGTTCATGACCTTCACTGAAAAGGCCAGCGCCTCTTCCACCGTCATGCCCTCCTCGTAGTCGCTCTTGAGCATGCTTTTGGCTGCGCGGTTGTTGGCACCGATGGCGGTGGCCTTCCAGCCGCCATAGTTTCCACTAGGGTCGCTGTGGTACAGCTGGAATCCATGGTGGCGATCCCAGCCAGCGTACAGGAACGACACACCGAAGGGACGCTGTCCACCGAATTGCGTGTATGCCTGCTTGTAGTTGCAAATGGTCTGCACTAGCTGCTCGCACGGCTCCTTCTCCTGGTACGCTAGCTCGTAGCGCTGCGCTGACAGACGCGCATAATTCACAAGAATATTGGCGTCAGCCGTCAGGCCAGCCACGGCGCAGATCAAGTGGTCATCCAGCTTGATGGTCTTTTCGCTGGTCTTGCTAGGCGTCAGCAGCTTCGACACGGTCTTCTTCTCCGCTGTGATAGCAAACAGAATAAAGATCGCGTCATTCGGTCAATGACAAGTTTAAAAGCCGATCAACATAATAGCGGATAGCGCACCAACCTGCAATCACAATACCATCCTTGGCAAGGATTCCCACGGCTGATCCGGCGTTGTTGATTGCCTCCATGGCGTACTCCACCTGGAAGAGGCGGCCTGCCCGTCATAAGATCCACAGTTTAATCCATACAATATCAGTAACCAGAGTGCCGTCGACGTGGATGCTGGAGCAGTAAAAAATAGCAAGTAGATTTGGGCGCACCTTCCGGGGAGAAGGTGGTCGTGCGGCCGTCGTATCGTCTAGACATGGTGCTTCTCGGGTGCTCACTGTGATCTTTTGCCGTATCTGAAGAGGGGGAGAAGCGGTGAATTGTCGTCTTCAATTGGTCTAAATTAGGTCCATATTGAATTTATTTTGACCAATGAATTGGTGTTTAATGTGTAGCCATCCCTTTGCGGATCGCAGTGGACGAGATATCATTGCGGAATGTCGACTCGGGCAGCGGGATGAAGAGATGGCGGAACGCTGGTGGTACGTACTTTTCCAGTACCTCTTCTGCGCTGATAAAGCGGTTCTCGACCTTGTTGTCGAATCGACCAGCCACCACAAAAGAACAGTTATTGCGAGCGATGTGGTCCAGCGTCAGCACCATCTTGTGCTCATCCATGTCGTAGTATTTCTTGTCCACGATGCGAACTGCTGTATCGGCGCCAATGACGAACGCACAGCCAGGGAGAAGCTCGGCTTTCTGACCGAAGAGCGTGGAGTTCGTGACCAGCACGGGCCACGCACCAAGTTCTACATTATTCACGCCCCCAAACTGTGCAACTCGTTTCGAGATGATAGACGATTCGATAGCGCCTTTATCTGCGTTGGCTACTGCAAGCTCGAATGCCACAGGAAATTCGACTCCCGTTCGCGACTTCAATAGTTGCTGAGCAACGCGTGCCAGATCTACGTGGCCTTTGTGTAGCGGATTGAATGAGCCTGGCAAGATTAGTCCACGGAAATCAAATCCTTGAGTAGCTGTTGTCGCACCAGCATTTTCGCCCTTCGCTTCCTCCGGCAAAAATGCAACGCTCATCAATCGATCTGACGTGCCACTGCAGATATCATGTAGTGGGTCTCTTGCACTAGTATCTTCGTCATTCGAAGTCAGCTTCACGATAGCATCGCTTCCAGTCTGTGCAGACATCAATTCAGCATGAAACGCACTGCAAGTCTCCGAGTCCACGTCGGCAGCCTTAGCCAAGAGGTATACGAGCCAGCGACTCACGATGTGGTCTTCCTCTGTCCTCGAGCGGCCCGGTGTCTTGTCCAGCTGGAGGTGATAGGTCTCACAAAGCGGCCGTAAAAACGTATTGCTCTCGGATATCGAGCGAGCCTGACATACTGACATAAAGCATTCATGTGGCCCCTTTTTCGGATAGTTTGTTGCCAGCCCAGCCGTGCACGCAATGCCCAAAGATGCGCGGAATCGTTTCAGAGCATTGGGCAGAGTCGCCGCAGCTTGTGCGTCGTCTTCCTCCGCTTCCTGCCGCGTAATTTCATTCGCTTGTTTCCAAGCAGCTAGCGCCATGCGCTCCGACGTCTCCGCCGAACAAAACTTGAGCTTGGAGGACGTCGATGGCGCAGAACTCAGGAAGGATTGTAGACTTGTGCGTGAGTATGGAACAGCGAAGTGCAGCATGGTGGAGGAGCTGCCTGGACGAAAGAGACTTTCAGCCACGGAGACGCCTCCACCTGTCACCGCCGCCACCACCTTCGCGTGCGGCTCGCGGGCGTACACTGCCGTCAGCAGGCGCTCAATCATCGACATGTTGGTCAACAGAAACACGGTGTATTTTGTGTTTGTAAGTTTGTGCCACATTGAGAGCTGCCCTCACATTACTGTAGGAAATGCAGTAGCACGCAACAAGTTAGCTCGCTGCAAACGCAGTGGCTTGCAATATTCAACTCGGGACTGACTCGGTAGGCCATGACTAAACGCTGTGTTCATTCCACGCTAAATGTTGCTTTCTGTCTTTTTCGTTGATAATTCACCGGCAATAGGTTTCCGTGCAAGATAGAAAACAAAGCATACCTTTCAATCGGCTGGTTGAATGTATGTCTACATGCCTTCTTCCTCGTCTTCTTCTAGAAAGCCACGCGAAGGCATGTAGCCGCGGGGGCTCTTAGCAGCAGCACGCTCTGCCGGGTGTAGCATTCGCGATCTCTCATCTTCCAAGTCGTAGTCATCGTCCATAGTCTGGTCCTCAAGCGGCATGTACTCAGCCAGGATGCTGCGCACCTGATCACGCATGTAGCGCTGAGTACGGCGGTAGTAGACAAAACCACCTGCAGCCACAATGCCTACGAAGGCGAGCAGCACAACCACCAAAGATGTGAAGGAGTAACCGCCGCTGCCGGTGATTGCTGCTGCATTCGCGAGACTGCCGACCTTCACACAATCCAAGAGACCCACTGATGATTGACTAGCGCACGAGCACACCTCAGGAGGGTCGTGAACACCGTACCCAGCGCACACCATTCCCAAAATGCTGGTAGGATCCACACGCCCACGAGCGTGCACTCCGTCCACGTAAAGCGCCGGTAGACGCAGAAGCTGAAGTGCCGTCTGCTCTTTAAGTTCCTCCTCAAGCAATGGGTTCACCTCATCCACGTTGACACCGTAGGGTTGCATGCATTTCTCCACTGCCGTGATATCAATCTTCAGTTCCTTCATAACCTTTTCAGCGCAAGATCGTTCACGAAAAATGTTCTCATCCTTTCCGCAAGCTTCACCAGAAGCCTTGACGTACTTCCACCACTTCAGACCAACACCAGGGTCAGTCTCGCTCTCCAACTTCCAAATACACTTACGACGCAAGTTCTCCAGCACCACATCAGCTCCTGAAGCGCCAGTCGAGCGGTCGTGGAAAGGCGACGGATCCAGCAGACAGTAGCGACCATTATTCAGGCACATGTTTCCACAAGCTGAAGTACTCGGATCACTATCATCGTGGCATCCCACCTTGGTGCCGTTGTACGATACGAAGCGTGGGGTGAAGAAAGCACGGTCGCCCAGAGCTGTGATCATCTCCTCCAGGTTGGCCAGAGTCGACAGCGATTGATCATCCCAAGCACTTTGCCACAGTGTCCACTCCACGCGGCCATCAGGCGATGGGATACCCCAATCAAACTTGACCATCACGTTACTGACACCCTTACTCTGTGCAATATCGCGCTTGATAGCGTCGCCATCGCTCTTGCGAATCAGCATACTGGGGATGGAGATGTCTCCGCCAGACTCATCATCTGCCATGAACGGTAACACCGTTTCACAGAAGTCGTCGCCCGTCTCGCGGAGACACTCCACGTCAGTGCACAGACATTTGTTGTCTGCAATAAGCACTGCGCGGGCTCCAGCGTGCTGGGCGCGACGCACCTTCTCCACAAAGTGGCAGTCTCCGCGGTCTAGCATGAGCGCGAAGGGCGGCTCCCAGTCGCTGTTCTTGATCTCCTCACACCCAGACTCGCTCGTGTACACCAGTTGCGTCTGTAGTGAGCCCATAGAGTACGCTGGGTAGCCAAACAGCGCCTCCTTGTGCGCATATCCGTCCTTCTTCATGAGCTTCTCGGGCAGCACAATCTGTAGCTTCGTGTGGTCGCTCTAAGTGCACACAACACAAGCACAGAGAACATTAGATAGAGAACAGCAGGGATGAGATTCATTGCAGACGCACCTCCTTGGACGGCCACTCGTCCACATCCATAGCGCGCGCGTGTACGGCGGTGGGTGTGGCAAGCGCCATCAGCGCCGCTGTGAGCAGCAACGTTCTCGACACGTGCATCTTGATCCTTCGGATTCCTGTTCCGCCCTAAAGTCTAAAGTCGAGTTGTGTGATTTGGCAGCACGGGGGAAAAGCTTCTTCAGGTTGAAAGATGTCGCCCTTCCTGAAGATGATCCAACAAAGTATCAATACGGGAGGGATGACCTCTCTATCGAACTCCCAACCCTAACTCCGTAGAAAATCCTATCTGATCCGACCAATCAGAGGCCGTTAAAGACCATCGACCATCACTGATCTTAGTTGAAGTGAATGTTTTTGCTTTGCTGCAGTCTCCAAGATTGCAAGCGAATTCAACGCCGACATAAACGCTGGAGGAAACGAGAAGTTTATGGCAAATGACGATGTTCGGGATGATATCCGCTTGCAGTGTACGAGACTATCATCCTAGCACGACGTTGTGGATTACTGCTGGAGGGCAAGCAGATACAATTTGGTTTGGTGCTTCATCTGATTGAGCAGCGAGAGATGACCAGCGCTCGTTGCTTGCTCCCCAGACAACTGCTTCTCTACATCTTCCAATTGCGTCTTGCTGCTCTCCGCCATGAGGTCGCTCAGTGCCAACTGGAAGAAACGCGCCTCAACAAGCAACTGCATCAAACATAAAACGAGAATGATCATCAGAATGACGACTACACATGTCCCGCTTCACACTTACGTGACATCGTTTCCACTCCTCCAAAGACGATGGGTTGATACCTTCCAGGCTACGTACAGAGATCAGGAGAAACTCAGCTAACGCGGCAGTTAACGGGTCGGTCACACTGCGGATGTAATCCCAACATTGTGGGTATTCCCCCACGCTCATTTCGACTTCACTACGCAGTGTGATCAGTTGCAAAAGCACGTTGAACACATACTGACGCGGATCTGATGGTACAGCGGTCAAAACAGAACTGGATACTGCAGTTTGCAACGACGCTGTTGCTGGGAATCGCCCGCTATTAGTACGGCTTGTCCGAGAGCTGTGCCTGCTGTTACTACTGCTGCTGTGCGGCTGGTATGGTTCTTCTGCCGCTCCTGCACGAAGAATTCGCTGAAGTGGCTCTGCATGTGCGGACGAATAGATCTCCATACACTTGATCTCCACATTCTGCACAACGTTTGCGAGAGCACGCGTACCAGAAGTTGCTGCACGACCATGCTCTAGCATACTATTGCAGGCATTGTCATCAATGTTGCCATATTTTAGTTGTGCCATCCACCCGTCGACGATGCGAAGGCATTTCTCACGCAATTCGACACAGTTCGCCACAATTGCGAGTATTATGCATACTCTTGCACCACCACCATTTGGACTTGTCACTGGAATTGGTGGGGTAATCTCCGCAGTAAAAGCAGTCACCACCTTGTCTAGGAACTCGGACAACATATCGCGCAAGTGTTTCTCTAGGGCTTGAAGAAGCTGAGCTCGAAAGTGAAAATCCATGTCAGCATCTGCTGGTGATGTGGTAGAATTTTCACCGCCCGTGTGAGTGCTGGTTTGGCCTGCAATATCTAGCACGTCCAGCAATACCTGTCCAACGTCCTGCCAAATGTCTTTCCAGCGTCGCAGAACATCGGTGGCACATGTGGTGAAAACCACTGGCCGATGTAGTAGAATCTTGGACTCAGAGGATATGGTAGATGCATTCCTGATGACATCAAACGCCTGTCGAGCCTCAACGATCACACGCTGAATCTTAGTTCGCGACTCGGCTGACATCGCCACAGGAGTGAGAGTAGCTGCGTTGGGCGTCCCCAGGGCGATTTCACTGGAAAATGATGGAAGCGCTGTCACCACTGGTTCAAAGTACTCAGCAATTAGCTCCGAACGCGCAGACTGGCACACATGCTCCAGATATCCAAGCGTGATAGTTGTCCGGAAGTTATCACAGAAGGTCTCATTAAGCTGCTCAATGTTGGCGTTGAGTGTCGCAGCGTTGGGGCATTTCTTAAGGCATCGAAACTCTCGGAAGGCTTCTGTCAGTAGCTTGAGTCGTAGCGCAGTTGGTGGTGATGCGTGCCGCTCCAACAAACCAGTACATTTGGACAAGATATTCCAAGCTTGTTGTTGCACACGCTCAGCTTCGACGGACGTGATGGCGTTATTGGTTGCTGTAGCGCTTCCTGCTGGAGTTTTGAATAGCTCGCAAATGAATCCCCATAATCCGTTACGAAACCTGGCTGCGATAGCAACGCATTCTTTCATAACATCCTCACTGGTAATCTGATTGATGTCAACTTGTGCGCTCACTTCTGTCAGTTTGCACTCCAGATACCCGAATTGCTTAGTGAGGCAAGTAAGTATGGGCTTTTCCACGAGGCCCAGCGCAGACAAAACCTCGATCGCGCGTTTCTAAAGCAACAAGCATTTGGGAATGTCAGTTAGTGCTCTTTACACTGTGTACCCGGAACGTACTTGATCCGCTACCGACGCTGACATATCCTCCAGCTTTCGGAGCAGTTCTTCATTGGCAGTAGCTGCGATCTCGTGACCGGCAGTCACCACACGCTTCAGTGGGGAAGCAAGGTTTGCGATCTTGCTGCTCTGGTGCTTCAACCTTGTATAGTTTACCGCTAGCGTATCATAGTCCTGGATGCGCAGGCTGGCCTTCATCTTACCAGTCAGCTCCAGAATGGGCCTCAGACGCGCAAGCACCGCCAGTGTGTGGCGAATCCGCCGCTGCTCCCTCGCACGCTGCAGCATCACAGCCAGTGAGGCGTCTGCCACGTGACTCAGGTTCTGCATGTCCCCCACCAACGCCTCAGATTCTTTCTGATGTGCACTCACGTCAGCGGCCAAGGTTCGTACGGATTCATGACAGCTCAGGTACTGGTCGAAGTGTGCGCTCACTAGATCTTTAAGCTGTGCAGTCTTGTCGGATGTGGTCTTGCGCAACTCTGTCAGCGCAGTCTGCAGCTCCGAGAAACTCGTGTTCTATTTGTACCAAGATCAGTTAGTGTATGTGCGATGGCAAATAGCAAAGGTTTAGCTCGTACCGCATGCTTGACTGCTAGATACCGAGAAGCGTTGAAGAGCGGTGAGGACAGGTCGACCTCAGCTTGGTTGGTCGCTGAAGCAGTCGTCTTGGGGGGAAGGTCCACGCTCGGCGCCATGGTGCTTTCGGCGGCTCTTCAAGATGAGATCAGTGCGTGTGGTCCACTTTGTTAACTGTGTGGTCACACAATCATTTAACGATACATGAGGGAGATGGGCAACTTGAAGTCATCATTCCGAGCCTTTCCTGGTATTAACACTTTTCCAGCGCATTGTACGTTGATTCCGACCACAACAAGTATTTTCCTCGTCTATTGCTTGAACCTGATGCCATGTCCACATGCATGAATCGCGTGAAGGTGCCGTGCCCGCTCCTGATGACGGCAAAACTCGGGTGATGTACAGCTGGTGTGCTCGGTGCGTGGTTCACATCATTCCACTCTTGTCGAGACGAAACGCCCTAGCCCGTGCGCATCCCCCTTATATCGCTTTGAGGAGGGACCCGCTCGCCAGTTCATTTCGCTGGCTACATCGCTACATCAACCATGCCAATCGTAACTCGGTGGCGCGGTTGGTCAATGCAGCACCGCATGGCGCCGCCTTCCTGGGGAAACCAGCGTGCGGCCGTGTTCACCGCGAACGGTTCAGTTGCGCTGTGCAGCCTCCTCACTCGTCCGTACGATCGCAGCGATCAGGGCAGGCACGTACCGCGGCTCGCCGCCACGTTTTCGTCGGTGCAGGACCGGTTCTGCTGCTCCTTGGATGGATTCACCTCATGGCTCAGGCAGACGCGGCTGCCCGCGGTGATCCCCACTTGTGTTGCCGTCGGGCATCTCGATGTGTTCAATTGCGGCCATTCAATCGAGCGAGCGGCTGAAACCTGGTCCTAATTTCACGCTGCCTGCGACTTGAGCTTGCGAGCCTTGTGAGCAGGGCACGTGTCCGTCGTGAAGCTGTTGCCACCGGATGCGGTTACCTTCATGCCACCGCGAAAAAAAGAAACAGTAAGCCTCTCCCTCTGATCTCCTTGACGCAGCAGAAGGACAGTGGCGTGCTGATGCTGGCTGCGGCCGTCGGCGCCTCGACGAAAGGACTGCCTCCAGCGTCCGCCTCGATGGAGTGACGAAGCCCTGCATGTGCCCGCGGCAAACGCCTCGCAAACGCCTCTCGAAGCTCGCGCTGCACTTGCTGCTCTTGAGCTCGCCTGGATACGCCGGCATAGTCAACTCCAGTCAAAACCACGCGCCACAATTGTCCCAACACGTTACGCGCGCCGGAAAAAGAGGTCACTATAGTCAGGTCCGAAAGCGGCTGGTATTAAGCGATAATCCCGGGTTTACCGACTGCCCGCACTACAACCGCACGGCGTTGGCGCCCTCTCGCTCTGGTGAGACACTTGCCAGAAAGCGGCGGAGAGCCGTGCGAGGTTTCCAGGCTGTGTGGCCTCGATGCCATTTTCAGTCTTGGGGGACGAGTAACACAACGGACAGGGAATCGGAGAGTGGGCGGCTTCAGTGAACGGCAGCGTCGGCGGTAGTTGCCCGTTAATACACACACAGAGAGCAGGTGCAGGTCAGATTGCTTCAGCTACGAACTACACAGGACACAGCCTTGAGCCTTTATGCCTCGACGCATGGATCACCTTCTGACCCGAAAACCCCAGGCGGTCATGGTCGCCGCCCCTTCTTCCTCGTCGTCGTCGGCACCCACCACGTCCTCCGCCTCAGTGACTTCGGGCTTCGTGTATGAGGCGCACCCTGAGGACCCCGCGGCGATGGACGACGACATGGAAAGATTCGAGCTGAAGCTCGGGAGCGAGATGCACATCCCAGTGAGCAAGTCAGCGGCGGACATACGCGCAAGCCCCGTGGGCGGTAACGACTACGTGTACGAGAAGCAGGACCCGTCGTCGATGACGACAAACAGGTTCCCGACGACTGTCGCTATTGAAGCCAAGATTAAAACCTTAGCTTCCTATTTAAAGTCGGTCTCGGCTGGCATTCGACGCCGTAGCATGGCCTTTGACCGCGCACGCCTCACGCAGGCGTACTATCGGCGGTCGGTGCCAACACCGGCGGCCATGCGCACCAAGCTCAATGTTATTGTATCCAGGCATAGCAGTGGAGAGCACCAAACGACGCTCTCATGGGACGACATTGATGAGGAGGAGGATTTGAGCTTTGGTGATCTGAATGAAGTAATGACTGCGACTTCAACATCCAGGAAACGTGGCCACCTAAGCGAGATTTTTTGTGAGGTGGAGATTCGTCAGATCTGCATTCGCTGCGAAGTGCCGGACCAGTACATGGATACGGTAGTACAGATCATCAAGTCGACGTTCGGCACACCAGAGCTTGACGTCATTGCGCTGGAGGAGTTCATGCCGGGTAATGTTGTGGTGTTTGTGGGCATGCTCATCTTCGAGAGCATTGACTGTGGTGAGGAGTTCGTGGACCTTAGTGTTTTACCGAGCTTCTTGAAGCATATTCAGGAACGCTATGATAGTGATATGCCGTTCCACAATGCCACCCATGCCGCGGACGTGATGCACACGCTCTTTATGATCCTGTGGAACACGAGTCTCGGCGAGAAGATTTCTCCCCATAATCAGGTCGGTGCACTGCTTGCAGCGGTGATGCACGACGTGGAGCACGTTGGATTGACCAACGACTATCTGATCAAGACCAACCACCCCATTGCTCAGAAGTATCCTACCAAGGCCCCAATGGAGTCCAAGCACATGGACCTGGCCTTGCAGGCGGTCGTGGACCCCAAGTTCGGCATCCTGTCGAAGATGTCACCAGCTCACCAGGAACAGGTGCTTGAGGTCGTCCGTGAGACTATTTCGGCGACAGCTCTTATTTATCAGCCCGAGCTGCTCGCAGAGATTAACGGCACGACAGTCGAGGAATGGAAGATGCTCGAGGAGGACACGGTGCTGCCACAGAGTCTGCAGGTGCGCGCGTTGCGCATCGCTATGCATGTAAGTGACATCAGCCAGACGATGAAGCCGTTCGCGAACCACCAGAAGTGGGTGTTCCGTCTTAATGACGAGCACTACAAGCAGGGTGAACTGGACGCTCGAGAGCAGCGTGGCGTGAGTCCATCGTTCTGCTTTCGCGAGCAGTGGTCATATGAGGGCTTTCTGTGCAGTCAGGTGTGTTTTCTGAAGAAAATGGCTCTCCCAGCTGTCGTGACGCTCAACAACATCCCGTGGTTGGACGTGAACGAGCTCGTGAACGGCATCGAGAAGAACATTGTTGAGTGGGAGCAGCAGGCCGCTTCCCACTAGCGCATTATTATCGGATATGTTTGCATGTTGGAGTTAAGGCGTTTGCTGTAGAACTATAATGCACATTGCAGAAATAAATTGAACGCACACTTCCAAGCCAAACACGTGTAGTTCTGCTCACTAAGCAGTAGCGTTCGGTCAACCAACCCCATCAACGTGGTCCTCACTTCCTCACTTTCGATGGCGACGCTCGGCGGCATACGACCGACGATTCCTCGCACTGTTCTTCGAGCGCCGTCTGTGTCCAGTGCAGCTGGTTGAGACACGCCTGCCGGCTGAGCGAAGCGCGCTTTGCTCGTTCTCGAAAAAGGCAACTTGCTTCATGCGTATGTAGCCATCTTCCAACAGGTGCGACTGTAGGCACCGGAATTCGGTGCTGCAAGCACCGAAAAGAGACTACAGGTACTGACAATTTACATCGTCAGTTACACAAAATGTGAGCATAATACGCAATGAGAAACAAAAAAAACAGATCGAGCACAGTCGTCCGGTGCCGCTAGCTCACCATCATGCGTGTTGCAATCGCCACCCACACAACTTCGACCTCCCGATCGCAATGCTCGCGCACCGCTTGACCAAGCTCACCCGCTCCGTGGCCGCCCCTGTAAGAACAGTGCAATGTCTAGTAACTACCTCTCTCGCTCTGCCTCCACAGCTTGGTGCGAGGCGAGCATATTAGAGAGCGGGGTTGCGATCTTCGCGCTGTGGATTTGGCAACAAACTAACTCGTTGTCATGCACTTGCTGTTCCATAACTAGCGCCACTCGCGCGCGCTCTCCGTGCTGGATCGTTTTACGTCCCCAGCGCAACCTGAGACCGCGAGCGATATCTGGCGCTCCGTGGGTGCCGTGTGCTTTGATGTCGACAGCACCGTGTGCGAAGACGAAGGCATCGACGTGCTGGCCGAGCATTGCGGCGCCGGCAAGGCTGTCCAGGAGTGGACAACCAAGTATGTTCCTACAAAAGAGGATGCTGAAGCGGATTACTAATGCTGTCCGCATGAATAGGGCCATGAATGGAAACGTCAAGTTCGAAGACGCACTTGCGGCCCGGTTGGACATCATCAAGCCATCGAGACAGGATATTCAGGACTGCTTACAACAGCATCCACCCAAATTCACGCCGGGTACGTAGTGGTTGTGTTTGGTGAATCTACTGGTAATTCGTTCGATCTCATGGGGTGTTGTGTGCAGGTGTCAGAGAGCTCATGGCAACA
The DNA here is from genome assembly GCA_002812785.1 of Phytophthora litchii. NCBI lineage: Eukaryota > Oomycota > Peronosporomycetes > Peronosporales > Peronosporaceae > Phytophthora > Phytophthora litchii. The sequence continues at coordinate 109,199 of PCFV01000014.1, read as the reverse complement.
CTGCAGGACAAAGGCATTGCCGTGTTCCTTGTGTCAGGTGGCTTCCGTCTCATGATTGAGCCCGTCGCAGAGGAGGTGGGCATCCCTCTGTCCAGCATTTACGCCAACACCATCTTCTTTGACGACGATGGGAACTACGCCGGCTTTGATGATGCCGAGCTCACGTCGCGCGATGGTGGCAAGGCCCAAGCCATTGACGTGTACGTTGTCTGCTCAACTTCAGGAGTATGTTTTTTTGCTGACATCATTTTGTATTGCTTAGCATCAAGCGGATTCACGGCTACGAAAAGATCGCAATGGTCGGCGACGGCGTCACGGATCTTCAGGCGCGCCCGCCTGCTGATTTGTTCGTTGGCTTCGGAGGCGTTGTCACCCGTGACGTCGTCAAACAGGGAGCAGATTTGTTTGTCACAGACTTCGATCACCTCACCAAGTTGCTGCAGTAGTCTCGGAACAACCAAAACGATCCTACATTGCTGAAGCCAACAGTTTAGGACCTGGTACAGCAAACGAACCAACATGGGCGTTGCTGGTAGCAACTTCACTGCTGGCAACATCGATCGAAAATCTGTAAACATGAACAAGTTGCACATTTTGTGCTCTGCTAGTGTTGTCAAAAAAGCAAACGCCTTGTTCGTCTAAAAGCTAGTCATGATCTATACATTAGTCTTCCATCTCAATGTCACCCTCATTGTCGTCAGCGTCCTCGGTGCTCTTGCTGTTCTTAAGGTCCGCGGGCGTTTTACGCAGCGCCTTCACCCGGCGGCTCTGCATCGAGTAAATATCCTGGTGGTCCATGTGAATACGGCCCAACTTATCGCCCGTGAGCTCGTCGCGAGAGATGTTCTTAATCTTCTTGGGTGCCAGACCCTTGGGCTTCTTGGTGGCGACCTTCATCAAATCAGCTGACGCGAACTTGGTGCGGCGGAACTCCAGGTCGAAACGCGGGCCCATCTCGTCAAGCTCCACGCGCGGGTGCGACTCGTCACCCTTCTTGAAGTCGATCGAGTACGAGCGGAAGAACACCTTCTCCTTCCAGGCCGTGCACACAATGGCATGGTCCAAACCCTTGACATTCACACTCTGCACGATAGTGCCTCGGAACGTGTCCAGCAGAATACTCTTGAGCTTCATAAAGGCCTCAACACTCTCCCACTGGTCTCCAGTGAACACGAAGCTAGGCTTGGAACCAGGAGCCTTCTTGCTCTTGCATTTAAAGGCACTGATGGACTTGAAGTTCGAGAAACCGAACTCCATGACGTCCAGGATGTGGCCGTCAAAGGTGCGACCGAACACGAGATTCTTCGGTCGTTTCTTGGTGCTGCTGCCAATGAGGAAAAGACTGGCGTCGTTCTTCTGCGTGAGGAATTCCACCTTGTTTTCGTCGTCAAACACGTGGATGTCGTTCTTCTTGCCCATAAACTTGGCGAACGGCGCCTTGATCATGCGCAAGTCGCGCAGCAGTTCGTTCACCTCCTCGCTCGTCTTATTGCCGCGCATAACCAGCAGATTCTTGGTGTTTTCCACGAGTTTGGGCTCTTTGGCCTTAATGGCACGCTGCACATGGGCCTTGATACGCTTGGGCTTGGCCACACTCGTCACCTTCCGACTCTGCTTGGCCGTCTGCTTGGCCACCTTCTTGTTGGCACGCAGCGCCTGCTTGCCCGCCGTGTTCTTGATGATCTTGCCACCGCCTGCCATTGCTCCCCCCTACCTGTGACGTCGACTGGTTACGCTGTGTCGGTCAAAGACTCTTGTCCAACAGGTGATTGGCCGCGTTTGATTGGTGGTGGACGCGCCAAACAGTTATTAACTGAAATAACGTGACGAGATTTCAGTTAATTGAAGTGGTTCGATCGCTTTTGCAAGATAGTTTTTGTGAAATATCATATTATGTGAGGAATTTCTGCAATGAATTTGAAAGTCGACACGAGCTAGTGCTAATTGCTACATGCACCTGTCATCACTAACGTACTGCAGCAGCATCAAGAACAACCCTTTCAATGACATACCTCACGTTAGAAACAACGCTTTGAATACTTTCGCGTCATAGAAGGCGCTACACTCAAAAAGTCACGACTAAATTCGAGAGGAGGGGTGTCACATCCAACTAATACTCAATTGTATTTTAATGATATAACTGCTATCACGACATCCGTCCTGTTGACACGCCGTATCAATCCAACAGAACAAACCAACCAGACAAACAAGAAGAGCAACAAGCAGCAGTCATGGCGCAGAATTTGGGCTTTGCACGCGGCACCAGCTCCTGGGCCGACGACGACGACGTGGATTTCCAGCCTCTGCCCAAGATCGCACCGTAAGTCGCCACCTTCTCCTCCATTGACACGCGTCTAAGCTGCCCATTCTCCCTTCCAACAGGACGGAGACACCACAGCCCATTGAGGAGGAAGAAATCCAGCACCACGAGCAGCAACGCGACGGTATTCAATAACGACTCGATGATTGCGTCACCAGTAGAGATTGACAGCTCTCTTTGCATTGGATCAGAGCCACGTCGAGGGCACGGAGACCGTGATGACCGTCGAGGTTACGGAGACCGTCGCGGTGGGTACGAAGACCGTCGTCGGGAGCCCCGTGAGGAGCGTCCAAAGAACCCCGTGCCGGACGTCGGTCCGTGGAAGGTGAGACTTTAGTTGAAATGTGGTTTAGTGCTCAGCTGACGTGCTGTGCTGCAGCTTTTCGTGGGCAATCTGTCGTTCCGTCTAACGGAGGACGATCTGGCGGACTTTATCGGGCCGGACGGTATCAAGGACATCCGCTTCCCACGTGACTATGAAAACCGACCGAAGGGCTTTGCGTACGTGGAGTTTTATGAAAAGGAACACCTCGTGCAGGCGCTGGATCTGGATGGCCGTAATTTGGATGGTCGTCATGTCAAGATGGACGTGGCATTGGACCGTGAACGTGAGCGCAAACAACGCGACAATGGCTTTTTTGAGAAGCGCAATGACCGCCGGTGCGTGTTTAGATGGATGTGGTTGTGGGATGATGTTCTGAATCTCGTTGTTTGGTGATCTCATGATGCAGTCAGAGCCACGACCGTCGTGACGATGTGCCTCGGGAACGTCAACGTTTGACGCTTTTGCCGCGCACCACTTCCACTGAGAAGAAGGATTCGGAGACGCACAAGCCAAACATCTTTGGTGAGGCGAAACCACGTGACGAACAGGCTTATCTTGAGCGTAAGAAAGCCCTCGACCTTGAGCGTAAGGCAAAAGCCAAGGAGGAGAAGGAAGCCAAGGCTAAGGCTAAGGCTAAAGCTGAGGCTGCGGTGCTGACTCGTAAGGGCAGTCATGATGATAGCTTCCGTGGTGGCCGTGGACGCGGCCGCGGAGACCGTCGCTCTGTTGAGGGTGGACGTGGTCGTGGTGCCCCTGCAAAGGATGTTGCCACGGCACGAAAGTCGGAGCCTCGCCCGAAGCGTACGGAGCCTCCTACGACGAAAATCTCGGCACCGGCGCCGGCGAAGATGGCCAACGCGTTTGAGCTCCTGGACGACTCCGACTCGGATTCGGATTAGAGAAGTGGGTTTGCGGAACGTTTGTCTCCCTTTTGCTGATAAAGGGGCTGCGTTCTCGCATCTTCTACATCTAGTCGGCTACAGGTAGTCATAGTCAAGCGAACTCAGCTTAGTTAGCTTCGCTACGTCGCATCAATTTTATCGATCGCTGCGTATAGCTTAGTGTTGTCATTAATCATTCTGTTGACTTCTCCAGTATCAATCTGATCTGCTGATGAAGTCAATTAAATCGACCGATGAAAGACACTACAGTTCACAACACTTTTGTTTCAAGTTTTACTATGCACTTGATTTTCATTCTCACTTAGAGCATGAACTCCTGGTACATTTCATTGTCCGTTTCCTCGTGGAAGACATAGCCCAACTGGTTCAAGAAAGTCTGGAAGCGTTCAAGGTCTTTTTCAGGAACCTGGAAACCCACAAGTACCCGACCAACATCGGCGCCGTGGTTTCTGTAGTGGAATAGACTGATGTTCCACGAGCTCTGTAGTGCCTCCAAGAACGTAGCTAGAGCGCGTGGGCGATCCGGGAACTCGAAGCGGTACAACCGCTCATTTTGTACATCACCACGTGCTCTGCCACCAGCGAGGTATCGTGTGTGCACCTTAGCCAGCTCATTATCCGATAGATCCAGCACTTGATAAGCGCCACCGCGTGCGAAACCCAACGGAGACTCTTCCTCTTGCAGCTCGCGAATAGCAGCAGTAGCGTGTTCGGCACTCGGCGAGTGGAAGGACAAGTGCACACGTGCCTTCTCAGCGTCATTGTAGCGGTAGCTGAACTCAGTGATACGAACACCCACAGCATCTAGCCAGCGGTTGAGGCGTAGGAAGGAGCCTGGGTTCTCGTCGATTTCGACAGCTAGTAGCCTCTCGAGTGAGTCCGCACGCTCAGACACGAAGCGCAGACGAGCGAAATCGATGTTGGCGCCAGACGTGACAGCAACAAACTGGCAGCCCGAAAGTCCACGCGTTTTGGCATATTGTGTCATACCTGCAATGGACAGCACACCTGCCGGCTCGAGAATCGCACGAGTATCATTGAACCCCGCCTTAATAGCAGCGCAGATCTCGTCTGTGGACACTGTCACCATCTCGTCCACGTACTCCGCACACACTCGGAATGTCTCGGTTCCTACCTTCTTGACTGCCGCACCATCAGCAAACAATCCGACATGGTCGAGCTCAACAACCTTTCCAGCTGCCAGCGAGGCCGTCATGCCGGCAGCATCGGCTGCTTCGACACCAATGATCTTGACACTCGGTCGGATCTGCTTGACCCAAGCTGCAATACCCGCGATCATGCCGCCTCCTCCCGATGCGACGAAGATGGCATCCAGCTTCTCAGATCCACTAGTTTGTTGCAAGATCTCCATGCCAATAGTTCCCTGTCCAGCGATGACGTACGGGTCATCAAAAGGCAGGATCATAGTGAGTTTCTCCTCCTGCACCAATCTCCGAGCTTCCGCAGCAGCATCGTCGAAGGTTTTACCATGGAGGGCAATGTTCACGAACTCTCCACCATGATGACGCACAGCGTTCACCTTGATATCAGGTGTAGCCAGGGGCATGACGATCTTGGCCCGAACTCCCAATTTGCGAGCCGACAGTGCCACACCTTGTGCGTGGTTGCCAGCCGAGCAACACACACAGCCGGCCGCCTTATCCTCGGCCGATAAACTGGCCATTTTGTTGTAAGCACCACGGATTTTGAAGCTGAAAACAGGCTGAAGGTCCTCGCGCTTGAGCAACACGCGGTTCTGCAGTGCATGTGACAAGGCCGGCGCCTCCTGTAGCGGGGTCTGCTCCGCCACATCGTATACACGCGACTCGAGGATCATGCGACGATAATTGGGCGACTGCGTTGATAGGCGGCGCACGGCGGCGAAACACGAGAGACTTGAACGGCGCAACATGGTCGCAACTGTCGGATATTGTTAGCGGAATGACCCAATGCCTTGTGACCGATGAAAACTGTTTGCGCATTTGACTTGACCGCGTCTTTTTCTTGTGGAGCATGTGCTTGGGCGTCCAAGTTATCGGGTATCTCGAAAAATAAGTGAGACCACTCTCATAATTTACCACGATGTTGAAGTGGTAGTTTTTTTTCTAGTACTAGAACAAGGCTAGCGAGATAGTGGTGGGGATGAATTGGAAACTGAAGCGGTCCATACGGAAAGTTGACCGTCTTGTGTGCCTGTGAAGAGCTTGCGTTTGTCTGGAGTGACGCAGACGGATGTGATGGCGCTGCTTGGTGTTACTTTGTGTCGTCCTTGCAACTCGATGATCCATTCGTCCTTGCGTCGGTTCCTTTGAGATTGCTCGCTCTGATCCCGACCACCGGATTGGGAGTACGCCCAAACGCAGAGGGTACCGTCAGCATGGCCAGTCACAACGTGCTTTTCGGGACCCCACTCGCACGCTTCACCGCGGTTCACTGCCAGCGAGGTGATGAAGACCGGAGAGAGAGCAGTAGGGTCTTGGAACACGACGACGCTGTCATCCAAACGCACGCGAAGGACTCCGTTGATGTTGTACACACCGAAAGTTGAACCTACTGCCACGACGATATCACCAGTTACCTCGTTGATACATATTGCAGTGATACCTTTCGCTGTGCCTCGAGTAGCATCATATCCGCGCAGAGGTGGAAGTTGACGGATGAATCGGCGACGATTAAGATCCCAAAGTATGGCAACACCACCAGAACAGCCGCTTACAAGGACACTGTAAGATCGACTCGCTTGTAGCGCTGTGATGCGCTGCTGGTGCGTTGGTGTGGCTATCGAACCGATTAGTGTGAGTGACCGAGTGCTGGATGGCCCCATCGTAGTGTACGTACGACGTCGATGTGGTGCACTCAAGGCTGACGCAGCTGCCAACGACGTCGCTACTGCTGCAGCTGAGGATGATGTTGCTGCCGCTGAAGAAGACCCAGATGCTGCAGCAAAGGAAGCTGCCAGAGAGCGCCGTGTCGAATTAAATCGCCACATGCGCATCACAGGCAACCCTGGACTGCTCGTGATTACGATACGACCATCAGTGGTGATTGTTGCCACATCGATATCCACATCTAGCTCCAGGCATGCAATGACTTTAGAGTCACCCCCATGACCTCCAATTTCTGTGGAACTAACTGAGACAACCTTCACCGAACGATCTTGAAAGCCCCACGCAAGGTATTCGTTGTTGCGTGGTGGAATCAATAGACACTTCGGGCCCACAGCGACCACCTTTTCTTCTCGGCCAACTCCTCCGCTTGTCCAAGCGATATGATGAATGTTGGTACCGCCACCAGGAGTCAAAGTGGAAGTCTGTTGTCCACGTCGGTAGAAAGCAAGGAGTGGGTTCACTGGAATCTGTCGTCGCGGATCTTGCTGTAGCAGCGCCGAGTTTTCGAGGACAGGGGATGGCGTTGCTTCCTTCTCCCCTACGAATGTACCACTAAGTGCTGGACCACTAGACAACATTGTTTGCATCCGCGTGATAATTTCTCCTCCTTCCAGAAAGGAACTCGCAAGTGCAGCACGGGTAGTCATAGGTGAAGTAGCAGTTCGACCAGTATGCCCATTACTTGTACTGGCTTCACTTTGCGCATTGTTGGATCCTGACGAAAGCCCCAACGAACCTCCATTCAACAAACTATTCGATAAAACATTACTGCTCACAGAGGCAGAGGCTGCCCGAACTGAATGTGGGGTCCGAAAAAGTTGTGAAGGTGTTTGTCCAAACTCTGTGATTTGATCAAGTATAGCACGCTTGGTTGACGCGTCCGTGATAGCATCCAAGTCTACTGATCCTTCATACGTCAGATGGTAAAAGACGTTACAAGCTTCGACTGCCGCTGGACCTTGCTGTTTGTATCCGAATATTAAGTCGATCCAATGATGCAAATTTGCTGATACATAGGGACTTTCGAGTGCTGCGCGATTTAACCGCACAAACTCCGTAGGTGATCCATTGGCCCAAGGGGGGAGTTCCACATCTCCTACAACAACCCCATTCTGACTTGTACCAAAAGCACATTCGTTCACATTTTCCAGGAATTCTGGTAAGTAGAAAAACTCGGGAATGAGCTCCTTCACGTCTTGGGTGCCATTTTGAGCACCTTCAAAACCTGCAGCGCTCTTCCAGGCGCCACCAATACTCGTAAACAATCTGTCAGCGTGGTCAAACTTTCCACCATGAAGACGTCGAAAGTGTGATGTGAACGGCTCGAGACGCATCAAATAGTGGAGCGTAATACCAGCGGAAGAATAGTGCGTACCATAATGAAATGGTCGGGAACTAAGCGGGTGATCAACGCCATCTTCGTTAGCAGCTCCAAGTGATTCCATCAAGCCATCATAGCGAGATCGAAACTCTTCTTCACGTCGAAGCGCACCCATGGGCTTACTTAAATCTCGATACACAAATGAGTCACTGAGATCCAATATTTCGGAATCGTAATCAGCCAAGACCCACGGAAACACGGGGTATTGCGTGAGGTCATTATACGACCTTCCCGCCAGTGTATTGAGGTGCATCAGGTAGGCAAAGTTGGATATATCGCCTTGAACCCAGCGCTCCGTCATGCTATTGCGTAGTAGTTTGCGCAGTTGAGAATATAAATCACCTCCTCCCGAGACGCTATCTAATCCACTGGCTGCTCCCTGGACATTAGGACACTTGCTCAAGAGTGCATGAAATACGCGTTCTCGATGTTCCGGTGACTCGAGAGTAACCTGCAGAAAATGGGACAACAAGTTACGTTCACCTGTACTATAGAATCATGCTGTGACAATCATAAACTTACCAAATAATTTCTACCATCGTTGGCAAAAATCTCGAGGGCAACATGGCGTAGCTGATATCTGCGCTTGTGAAGTTCTGTAATATCTTCATAGGCCCAAAATCGACATTGGTGAATGTCTCTTGACCTTAATACTGGTGCATGAGAGTGCTGGGGGGATTCCTGGAGACGCCAACTTAGGCGACGCTCCAGCAATGTTGTGGATCCCGGTGGAACCTCTGTCACACGAAATTGAGAGTTTTGTAGTACGAAATCATTTCCAACATCGTTTTGCGAAATCAATTGGCGCTGGTAATTGTCAACGATATACACGTGATCGTTGCACAGCAAAAACACTCCAGGACAAGAGTCCACACCATCGATTCGCAAACAATCGTAGATATCAGTGATTTCATCTCCAGGCATCAAAAGTGGCCGCAATTTCTCATCAACAACTTCTTCCACAACTGTAGTGCCTGAGGTTATGGTGCTTTCAGATATAGCTGAACTCTCTACACCCCTGATATCGGCACCCTTTCCTTCTGCTTCATCGGCACTTTCATCTTGATCATTGATACTCTCTTGACGGGCTGACAGTCGATTAAAACGAAAACTCCGTGATGATTTTCTCTCAGTCTTCACATACTTAGTAAACAAGGCTTCAAATGACCCCTTGCGCAGTCGTTCCCTAGAGTTTAGTACGGCAGAAGATGACGCACTGGCGGTAAGTGCTCTCTTGGTAACAAAAGGTCGGAAATTCACAGCAATATTTTCGTCGGATTGCTGTCGTGTCATGTGATCCTTAGTTGTTGCACTTGACGATTTATCTCGAATTGTGTTTAAGATAATATCTGATTCCGAATAACGGCGTTGAAGCAGTTCTGATCCACGCGTGTCGTTCCTGCATATAACAACCGATTTTCTTGGTTTTAACTCTTTGTTTGTTCTACACAAACGTGACTGGGAGGATTCCTCGCCATGAAAGATCTGGGGAGACTCTGTAGACAGAGTGATTCGCGAAAGGCGTTTCCGCATTCTGTATGGACCTTCTGTGAAGTCTAACCGCCAGGTGTTGTGCCGGCGAGAAGGAGATATAACGTTGTATCTGCTTTGGTTCGCAATGTCTACCATAAGCACGGGATTACCAGAGGTGGTCAACAAAGTGTTGCCATCTTTCTTCTCATTGCACCTTTCTTTTGCATCTCCTAGAATGTTTCGTTCCAATTCAAGCTGCAAAATTCCCCATTGGCGCGCAACAAATTTCTGTCGGTCCACACGATCTTGTTTCCACTTTAGCTGGCGACGGAATTCGCTACGTTGCGAGCGCAGCAATGACTCGACGTATTCATTCTCCATTGATAAGATCCAATCGTACTGAACATCAAATTGCTTTTCGTACTTGGCTCTCCGATGAGCTGCTTTCTTGTGGTAGGCTGACCATATCTCATGGACAGTTTCCTTGGTATCCACCACAGTTTTAATGAAAATACGATCCAGGTTGTTTTCTAACTCCTTTAGCGGGGGGCCAACAAACTCCAGCCATTTCAAAAACTTGATAAAGGGTGGCGACTGCACAGTACATTTCACTTCTGGGGTGTCACACTCCAACAGCACGTCAAAACCATTCTTCATCAAGTTCACCGAATAAGGTGGTGCTCCACTTTTCCGAATCTCAACAGTTAGTAATTCGCCAACAAAAGCGCGCTGAAAAGACATGAGATCAACCCAAACATGTACTGCCGCTTCTTGAAGCGGACGAACGCTCGAGTCGCCCAACAGCTGCAGCAAATATCTGCACAAACAAGCAAGAAAAGTGTTGTCTTGGTTGGTGTGTGATCCAAACACAACCTCACGGTGCATGTGAATCTGCTGTAGCATAGCTTCCAGTTCTTCATCTTCAACTTCAGCACCCCGGCCATGAAAAACGTGTAAAATTACAGCATTTAACGCTGTATATAGCTCAGACAATAGATGCTCAAGTTCTGCAGAGCGGGTCATTCGACCCATTAGTTGCCGGAATGGCTTCCTTTTCTTACCTTTACTTAGTTTGTCAGAAAGCATCCCACCAAATGACGAAGGCGTTGACAGCGAAGTAGACCCACTTCCGTTTGCTCCAACATTTGCCTCAGTTAATATAATCAAAATCATCTCTAATAATCGAGACGGGCCACCGATAAAATGTGCTCGCCCACAGCAAGCAAAGGCTGATGGACAGCCATCCCCATGCTGTGGTCGCTGCCAACTATGCATTTTCCCAACGACATACTTCGCAAACTCGCGAACATTTGCCCCGAAGTATTTGTGTTTTACCAAAACGTAGTCATCGTCAAATCTCGCACGGATATGGTCAAGAAGGCCCATCACAACAAGACTTTGGAAACGTAAGAGGAGTCCACTGCGTAAAGGTGGAAGAATGACCGCTGAACTCGTCGTACCATCTACAAACTCTTCGATGAGGTCGAAGCCATTTGAAGCGTCAAGCAGGAACTTCATTAATAGTGCAATCAAAAGCCGCAAACCACCCGCTGCTACGGAATGATGCAAGAAGGGATCATTTCCATTTGAGTCGCTCGATGCTGCTTCCTCTGCCAGCTCCGCTTGACAAACAACAACGTTATACTCGGTCAGTACAACTTGTTTGTCCTCTAGCACTCGCATTATACTGTCATATGAATGTGGATAGTGCTCAATTAAGTAAGTCCTCGCCGCTGCGCAAATTAGTCGGATCAGTTCCTCCATGAACTCCAGCCGCATCTTCTCATTTCCAGAAATGAACAAGTTATGCAAGCTTGCCATATTTTCAAAGATATACTGGAGAAAGTCGAGCACTTCAACATGAAAAACATCGGCCTGTTCAGTTGATGGAGGCGGTATCGCAGAACAAGATTCCACACTGCTCTGCTTAGTTTTAACACCTTGAAGGTGTTCATCAACAATAAAGTCCTCAGTTGATGGGTCTCCAATAGTGCTCACTAACGCTATTGGATCGTTGAAATGACGGCGAAGCAAAACCATAATCACATTCAAAATGCTGGGATTCACGACACGATCTCTTTGGATGTTGACTTCAAAATCCTTACTGAGGTACTCAATTTCAAGACGCATTTCATCAGCCACTCCATCCGTAGGAGCTCCCAGAAGTGCGCCAAATAGAGCGTACCACATTTTTTGGAAAGGAAAGAGCACCATCTCCTCATTCACGGTGGCATTACCAAACACGGTGTGGCTGCACGGCAAACCCTGACCCAGTAAGCGATAGTAACCCTCTTTCTTAAACACATTCTCGTAACGTGGATTTCCAAGCAGAGTACACAACAGATTTAGTGCGGCAATGACTGTTGATGGAGTAATACCAAATGAAAACTCGGTTTCATCACCAGGGAACAGGAAATACTCGATCCAACGCATACCCAAATGTTTGCGGAAACCCGTAAGACGAGAGGCTGTTGGTAATTGCATTCGCGAAGCCCCTCCTCCAGTTGGTAGGGAAGAGGCACCACTTACACCCAGTTCTGAGCCTAGGTTATCAGGATCTTCACCATTATCTCTGCTTTCTTTGATATCAAGCTTTTGCACCGCTTTCAATAATGCATCTAGTATAAGCTCCTGAATTCTAGCTTGGTGTGAGATTACACGTCCGTTCGCTGATTTTGCTGATCCAGTTTTTGGTTCTGGTACTTTTTGTTCTCCATCCCAGGTATTTACATCCAATCTTTGAGACCCCCTAGGACTAAGGCATAGTCTACCTGTAGGACTTGCTAGTGTGTGCATTTTGAACTGATCGAACTTTTTTTCGATAGGTTTGACTTTTTCATCATCACTTGTCGTGTGCCATACCTCCTCCACCGAAACTTCTTCATCGGTATTTTCGCCCTGATACTGACCAAAGCGTGGAGACAATGTAGCTGCAAGAAAGCTTGTTACATCTGCAAAATTTGATTCCACAGTTGAATCACGACTTGGGCTTGTCAAACAAACTAATACGACATCCACAACTACTCGTAAGAGATCGCTCGCGACACTCGGATCCATTAGCACGTAGAGTAGCTGTCGAATGAAACTCATCGAATGTAGCTGTGCTCGATTTCGTTCGCGAATTGCTTCATCATCAGCGGCCAAACACGAGTACAACGTTGAAAAAAGTATCTTCGCTGTATCTGTCCCAGGCACTTTCTGCCATAGTGAATAGTCCAGAATAAAGTACTGCAATGCTTGCACATTTCGGATAGCACAATCTCGGTACAGGTGTGCCACGATTTCTGCTTGCAGCTCTTCTTTCCCCAGTTCAATGTCAACTCCAACGATACGGAAAAGAATCTCTAAGCACTTGACATTCAAAAGTGATGCCTTTCTATGTAGTAAATAATTGACAACACCATATCCATGATCGTTTTCCATTGCTGCCAAGTTGCGCGAATTACTTTCCACAAGAATCCTTAGTAGGTCGAGAGCTAACTCCACTTCTTCCTCTGTACAGGCCTCATCAAGAAGCCCATACGCGATGTGACACCCAGAGCTGCAAATGTCGAACATGGCCTCAGCCATAGTTGCAGCTTCATACAACGTGGTTCCTCCCATAAGATGTCCGCTTGGACGCCCATCAAGTTTACTACTGGGAACAATCGATAGTTCTTTTGCAACTCCATTTCGTGCCGAGTAAGTCACCACTATACGCTCAGACGGAATAGGAACGTGAATTAATGGTGCTGCGCTAGGAATGCGAGCAAACACGTTGGTGTTTGACTTGATATCCTGAACGATGGCAGCAGCTGTACTTGATGCCGCCGAAGCAAGAGATAGGCTCCGACGAAGTAGTTTGTTGCGACCGCCGCGCTCAACATCGACAGAGTCAATCAATGACCTCACAGGATCCCACATATATGAATCGAGTATAACCATGTTTGGTATGCTCAGATGATCAAACGTGACCCCAATCTCGTTGTTTCCAGATGCACCAAAGAATAATTTATCATAGGATGGCCCTGCCGCGAATATCGCATTTACCACTGGTCCTGAAATTGGCAAGTCCAACAAATAAAATGGACCTAGAGTCCAGCTTGCACTGGAACACCGACGCGCTTGGGACGGAACACCAACCAAGCCACTTAGTGGTTGATTGCCAGTAATACTAGAAGGGTACGAAATCTTTACGTTCTCCTGCAGAATTCCATTTAAGTAGCATGAAACCATGCTAGATTGGAAACGTTGTCTGGCATGAGTGAAAACTACGTGATGCCACTGCCTTGGTTTGATAGGAGTATGCGTGAATTGGTAGACAGACGCACGATTCGAGCTCGTACGCATGTACAACTTTCCTCCCTTTAGGAATGCTTCAGTCACCGATTTTCCGTCACTGGAGCGAAATCTAAAGATATAGAACATCGGCGGATTGCAAACTACGCATTCACCGCCACTGTTGAGCAATGCCTCAATGCAGCCTCGGCATGCTCGGTGGGAGCATTTCAGCACGTATTCGTCTTGTATCTTACTTCGACAGTGGATGCACGTGTTAGACAAGAAGCACTCACGATAGAGCTTTTCGCGCTCGTCCTTACGCTCAAATGAATCCACTCGAAACCAAACCATCACTGAATATCCATCCGGTGGTGGCCACACTTTAGAATTATGGGAAAAGGTCGATAGAGGTGTTGTAGTTCCCGCAGGCTCAATCGAAGAAGCAGACCGAGCATTAACATCGGGAATTTGAAGACAACCATATCCATCTTTCGATACATCAAACTCAATAGCAGGGGTACCCTTCGCTCGCTCAAAAGTTGCCGAAGTCAGTTTTACCAGCAATCGCATCACAGTCGAAATAGAGGTCGCAAGTATCTCTGTTGGCAGCCCATTTGCATTTCCAACAGAGGCGAGCAAATCCACTGATTTCCCCTCGATTGAGCGCAAATGAGAAGAACTCTCTGCCTCTCTTGATTTTCTCGACTTTCGTGACCGCTCACGACATAAACACAGCAGCATCTTAATCCAGTAGTCTGCTGCCGGTAGAGAAACGCTAGCGAGCGCAACGTTTTCTACAATACGAACAACGGTGTGATGATAAACGTTGTTTTCCAAAAACAACGCTTGTGAAAGTACGCCCTCGTGATGTCTGCGTAAGTTTTTAAAGCTGCGAGGTACTGCGCTAAATGATCTCAATAAAATCTCTAAGGTGTTAGCGGACGCGAGACAATGAGAGTTACCAAAGCTGAATAAACAAACACATGACCAGCGGTTATATCGAAAAACTAAACCAGCAAACACTCAAAAATACGTACAATGTTGAAATCTGCAGGAAGGCATTCAGTAGTTGCTGCGTCGCGGTGGCATCAAGCTCATCTGTCCACAGACTCAACACCTGAATCCCAACAGCAAATAACTGCGGGTGGCGCAAAGCAACAGAACAACACTCATCCATAGTTTGCGTGGCTGTTGAGAAGAATTTCTCGCCCTGGCAAGTCATGTCATAATTTCCCACTGAAAAGCCAATGCAATACCACACGTAAGAAGCCACTAGCGAGGATAACCCTGATCTATCTCCGTTGGTTGTCTCTTGAGAACCTGTATTTCCTCTCGTCACATTGACTGATGCCTCCAACACGTTGCATATCAAGTCACCAAAGGATCCAAACGAAATCGAGCTGGAAAAAATTGCTAGTGAGGAAGATGTGGCTGGATCACGATAAAAAGTTAGAACTACGTACCTGCAAAAGCGTTGCTCAGCTTCAGTATTTGCCGCCACAATAGAAAAAATGGATTGCAACGACAACCGTATAGCAGAACACGAAGCAGTAGCATTATCGCTACCTTTAGAAAGTGTGTTAGTCTCCCACTTCTTCACCATGGCACACAATACTCCCAAAAGCGATAAAATGATATCACAATCCAGCAATGCTCTAAACACTCGATCTCGCATCGGTGCCTCGTTAATACAAGCAAGTTTCTCTCCACATTGTGACGTAGTCATCGCAGATTTTGGCCGGAGTAGTAGCTCAACGTACGTGAGGGTTTCTTGTAATACAACTACATTTCCCGGAAACGCTAACGTGACGTCACCATCTTCAGGAAAGTAGACCGCCAACGTCACGTACCGAAGAGCTTGTAAAAGGCAGTTAACAATATTGCGTAGTTTTTCATCATCTTGCTGCAGAAATAGTGATAACCGAATGATCGACGACCACAAAGCAAGAGCTTCCAGTTGAAATGTTGCGTTTCCAATCAAAGTGCAAATGGATTCGAGCATTGGTAATCCACAGAGTGTGCGTCCGAAATATTGTTGATCCACGGTAGCGCTTTCAACCCCTTCAGCAAGTAACTTCATGATGTCGATGAGAACAAGGAAGTCTGTTTGGCTTACAGCACTACGACATACGCCGTGGTGCCGTGCCCTTTGATGGCAATGTGATGCCAATGATGACATAATTGGCTCTTCATCATTACTGGTTGAATCGCTCATTTCATCGCTTGGTTGTCTGGTGCTAGTTGGATACTCAACCCTGATTTGTGTTGACCCTGCACCTGCGCAAACAGCATTAGTCTGGTCGAGAAATAGTGCTACAAGTGTCTTCATAAGTCCGACGGAATGCAGCACTTCATGGTATGTTTCATCGAATCGAAGCAAATTGGCGATAAATGCGAGAAGCGCATGAATTGAATGCACCTGGAATGTATCCTGGCAATCACAGACTGAGTTAATGGTTGAGTTGTGTTACACGGTCACTTTTCAAACAAGAAATTACCGGTACCCACCTTCCGAACGAACACATCGAGAGCAGCGAGCTCGGCGTACGGTATCACCCTCGTTTCAATGGCAATTGCGGAGAGTACTGATAAAATAGTGTGTTGTGCCATTTCCGAATAACCATCTAGCTGCTCGATGGCCCTCACGATCACATTTGAATTCTGTGTAACACAAAATGTCAGATTACAGCAAGTAGTTAAGAGAATACTAGATAATTGCCTAGATTTCGAGTACTTACGCTTACAAACTCGTAGTCGAACCGATATGCCATGACTATTTGGCAGATTTTCTGAAGATAACGGCACTCGAGTCGCTCGCGGTCATTTACCAACTCTTCACAAACATGACTATCGTTCTGTTGGTCTTTCTCGGCTTTAGTCGAGCGATGTAGATACGCAAGAATGTCTAAAAGCAGCCCAAATGCTTCAGGATTAAATAGTGATTGTCCGGTGACAGGTATTGCCGAAGCAAGAGCCAACTTAAAGGCTTTGTTCTGGTATATGTTACCTCTTAAAAGAGGGGTCTCACTCCCCGACAAGCACAGCTCCGCAACAGCATCTGCAAGGGCTTGGTCATGTTGCCGAAGAGCTTCTAACGACGGTAGTTTCGTATCTGTTGTGCAAATTGCGCGTTGTCGGGACTCAAATAGTTCCACGAAGGTAGTGAGAATTTTATGTCGCTGTCGGTTTGTGTGCACATGCCTGTGCAAATCTGGTAGCCCTGAAATACTCGCCCGCCTCAGAGACAATGCTGTAACCAATACAGCTTTCGCCAACACGGCTGTTCCATTCGCATGGTCAACTAAGTCAAGGAGACAGCGCTCCTCGTATAATTTTTTTACCATCCACCGCCATCTCGTCGGTTGCAGACTTTGAATCATAGCCTCTATTACCTGACGCATCACCACAGACAAAAAGAAAATGTCAATTGCCACTTGGCACCCCAGCAACAAAATGACACCCCAACATCACATTAAAGTACCTTCAAGACACCCATCTGCAGCTTTTCATCAGCAAACGACAAGTGAAAGATCCTATGCAATGTGCTGCTCTCATTCAGCTCCTGTACCACTTCCGGTGACGTGACGAGCATCGTCAGTACGTCCAACATAACTGCCACCATTTCTCCAACATCCTGTTCCCCACCATCACTTAAAGCCTTTACCACCTTCACGAAAGTGGACGGGATCCTCTCACCCACTAGCAGCAGAGCTTGGACGTTGTCTCCCACAACCAGCAGAGCCCTCAGCATATACAACATCTGTAGTACCTGATCTCTCCCCTCACTCTCACTAGCTAACACGAACGTAGTATGGGCGTTGCCGTCAAGTCTACTAGCATTGAAGAGCTCCAGCGCGCGACTGAAGCTGCCGCGCAGTCGCTGGGCGCTCACACTGACGATAGTGTTGGAGTCTCGCTCATTTAACAGCTTTGTGTCGGTCTCCAAGGTCTCTGATGCGTGCAGATTGACCACAAGAGCGTCGTAGAGACAGTCTAGAGCTTGCCACCGCTCTGCAGCCAGTGCGGACGTCGCAAACGCTACGACACGTGAATGCAAGGCCTCTGTGCACACAACCGCTCGTTTCTCGGTCAATTCGGATCCGTTTGAGGCGGCGAGGGTCTTGGCAGATGCGGAAGCAGCTCGACGAGGAGATTGCGCAGAAGGTGAGGTGTGTGTCGGGCTGTCGGATGAGGAAGACGCCGAGGGGCTTCGCCCATGCAACATCCGCTTCATCCTCGACTGCTTCAAGCGGCTGTTTGCTGTTAGCGCGATCTGATTGGATGAAACTGTCGCTTGACCCGCATTTTATAAAAATCACAATATTAAAAAGCACTTTGTTTTAAACACATCACCTGAAAAAAACACTTTGTTGCAAGCATAATCCGATGTCAAGCCGCGGCAGTAAGAAGCTGGTGCTGACGCGCGTGAAGGATCTGAGTCCGTCGCTGGGTGGGAAGGAGGTGAATGTGAAGGCAATCGTGCTGGAGTGCAATGCGAAGGACGAGGGCAACGCCAGCAATAACGCGACGCTGCTAGTGGGCGACGACTCGGGCTGCGTGAGTCTCGTGCTGCCCAAGACGACGGCGCTGCACGTGCGTCTGGGCGACGTGCTTCAGCTCGTCAGCACGCAGGTGGTGCTCAAGAGCAACCGCATTTATTTATGGGGCGGCAAAGTGGAGCGCGTGGGCGAGTTCCTGCTGCTCTTCAAGGAGAGCAACAACGTCAGCAATATCACGTGGATCAAGGACCCCAAGAACCCCGAAGTGCTGGTGCGTTGACGTGATTTGGACTTTACTATCCAATTTGGGGATTCATTTGTGCTGCAGACGATGCTCAGTGAGATTAATTTGTTCAATTGTTATTGTTACTGTGGTTGCATAGATCCCAGGACGCAATCCGACCAAGAGACCCAAGCCACAAGCTGCCAAATAGGTCATTCACGACCACACATACACAAGAGTGACAATACTAGGAGTTGGTGTTACTGTGGTCTCAATATGACGCACTCAATTGTTTGAAAGGGATGACTGTTTTGATCAGAATCTGGAAGTTGTGGCTGGAGTTTGACGTCGCTTGTGTTATTGTGAGGAGACTGAGCTCCGTTCGTAATGCTGAACGAGCAGTCGATGCTAAACGACATCTATATCGGGGGATGCGTGAAGCTGCAACGGCCATTTTCGGACGTATGGCAGTCTTGGAAGCTGAACACTAGTGTCTTCGTCCACGAGCTCGGTGTATGACAACCACCACGCTAGAGCGTACGATAGTCATCGTATAAACCAAGGTTGGAGAACCAGGACTGGCGTCACAACGGTATGGAGAATGGACATGAAAAGGAGGCGCAACACGAAGCCTTGCCGCCTTCTCCAACACAAGAGCATTCGGATCCCCAAGCAGCGCTGCCACCAGGGAAACGACGGGAAAGTACCCACCAACGAAGCATTCTCTATCCGTTAACGAGTTATCTCTTGTCTGTGGGCACTGTCTGCGATAGTCCGAGGAATCCTTCGTCTTCACGTAGCAAAATTTCTTCAGACGTTGGGCATGGTGCTAAGGTTCAACCCAGTGAACGTTTTCAATCTGCCGGGGGGAAATCAAGCAGCAGTGGGAAGTATGGTGAAAGCCCGCAGAATCCCCTAAATGCTGAAATTGCCGCCTCCACAGAGTCTACAGTGCGAGCTGAAATGCAAATATTTCCCTTGCGTTTTCGCGATAGTACTCAAGAAGAGGCTTTCTGCAAACACTTCAACGTGTACGTCATCAATAAAATGCGCGTGGCCAGTCAACTCGTGATCCTGATCAACGTGATTATGGTGGTGGCACAATTCTTAACACAAACGGAGGTTATGAACAATTTTGTGTTTGTCTCGCGTATTGGTATCATCGCGTTGTCACTAATCTTTCAAGTAGTGACGCTAACTAGCTGGTTTCGGCGAAAGTTTGACCATTATTTGCTTGGATACTACGTGATCTTAAATTTTGTGCATCAGCTTCCGCGTTTCTTGTTTCTAATGTGCTCTGTGGAAGAAGAGGAGAAACTTACGAGCCATATTGGTGAGGTCAGTTTGTTTGCCTCCCAAAAGAGTGTTCGAGCAATGAATATGATTTTCATCGTGATTATCTTCGTTGCGAGTGGTATGCGGTTCAACTTAGCATCAATCTGTGCGTGCTGGCACATGATCGCCAGAGGGTCCTTCGTAATAGCTTTCTGTCGCGAGTGTACGTGGGATGACGTAGGCGCCACCAACAATCTGGCAATGATAGCTTTTTGCACTCTTACTGCTTTTCATAGCGAACGATACGTGCGACAGGAGTTTTTGGAGCGATTAAGCGTAGATGAAGAACGAAAGCGTCGAGACAACCTGCTGGAGACGATGTTACCAACTCACATCAAAGAGCGTCTGAAGGACAACAGCACAGATGGATTTGCTGAAAGCTACGATGAAGTTTCTATTCTTTTCTGCTACGTGAGCAACTTTCAAGCACTCTCCAAGCACACATCAGCCATTGAACTTGTACAGCTCATGAATCGTATTGTCTTCTGCTTTGATCTAGCTACTGATGCACACGGAGTTTACAAAGTGGAGGCGATAGCTGAGACTTATATGTGCGCAGCGGGCGTCCCTCAACGTGACCCATTTCATTGCGAAAAAGTGGCCGAGATGGCACTAGCTATGATGCGGATATGTGAAAAGGAGGCTTGGAGTTTTAATGGCGTGGACATTGAGTTACAAATCGGTATCCATTCTGGTCCTGTGGTCGCAGGCGTCGTTGGTAGCAAGACCTACAGCTATCACCTGTTTGGAGATACGGTAAATACTTCTTCACGTGTATGCTCTTCCGGTTGTGCTGGCAAAATTCAGATCAGTGATCGGGCTCGCCAACTCCTCGAGCGCACAGGAGCTTTTATAATATCTGAAAGAGGAACAGTTAATCTGAAGGGAAAAGGCATGGTCCAGCTCTACTGGCTTGAAGGTAAAAATCCTACTCCATCGCGAGGATACCAAAGGTTTGCATGTAATGATGTATTCAGCACGATTGAATGCGCCGTTGAGGAATCTATTCGAACGAAAGACCTAGCGCACAAGTCACCGCTGCACCACCGGAGTGATGACTATCTTGGCTTTATGAACGCAGTCGAGATTCAGTGGTTAACTCTGGATTTCCGGCGAAAACAATCGATAAACTACCCAACAAAGTATCTCAAACTTTTACCAAAGACAGCTCGAGTGCAAGCAGCACCTGATAGTACCTTTACCTCAGAGGTGACAGCTGAAGTCAACAGTCTTAAAGACCGTCGAAGCATTCAAGGCGAGAAAGACACAGTTAGTGAAATGGAAAGAGGCTTCCGCGCCGAGCACAATCGTGACAGCATCCCACAATTCTGCACGTCACTGTACATGAGTGCTATCTATCTGGCGGTCACCATCATCTACAGGATTTATAAGAGCCCGAACAAAGCCACACGAAATGCCAAAGCATATTCAATTCTCGGCATCACGATTTTTGTTCTGCTGACAATTGTTCAGCTCCTACGACGATATCCACGACTCGCCAGGCTGAAAGAGCGATGGGGTACTGGAACGGGTTTCGTGTTTGTTCTGGTTTTCAACCTTCAGATGCTTACAACAACTAATATCGATTCCCTCAAGGATTCGCAGCCTAGAGGAAAACAAAAGATTACCTTCTTGGATGGGAATATTTTACTTGCTGTGGTAGTTGGTTTGGTGATGCGACTTCGCTTTCGCAACGCTGTAGTTGTAAATGCGTGGGGTTTTACGGTGTTTGTGATGTGTTCGTCACTGCGGCATGCCGAATCGTGGGCGGATTTGGCTGAAAGTTTTTATCTGCTACTCGTTACATCATGGGTATCTGTTCACTTCGGATACAAGAGAGAGTTTGGTCTCCGTCACGACTTTCTGTTGAAATGTACACTCCAACTAGAAAAACAAAAGTGCGAGGATTTACTAACGAACATGCTGCCATCGAAGCAATATGCAGAAGCCCTCATGCAACAATCCACAATTGTAGATGAGCTGGCAGAAGTTACTCTGCTTTACTCGGATATGGTAGGCTTCACTCCGCTAGGAGCAAAACTTGATCCGACGGCCATCTGTGTAATGCTTCATCAGATCTACTCCGCATTCGATAGTCACCTGGATGAATTGGGCGTGTACAAGTTGGATACTGTTGGGGATGCTTTCATCGTTGTTGGCGGCCTACCTGGCCACAAAAGCAGCAAAAATCATGCAGCAGCAATAGCTGCCTTTGCTGTTGAAATGCAACACGAGATTGATCGTTTCTGCGATGAAGCAAACATAGAGCTGCAGATGCGTATTGGTATCCACACGGGCAATGTTGTCGGAGGTGTAGTAGGCATCAAGAAGCATCGTTACCTCATTTGGGGTCGGCATACTCTCATCGCCAACCTTATGGAATCTCGAGGTGTGGCTGGTCGAATTCAGCTATCGGAGACCACGTACGCACATCTTCACGAATGCCCCGAATTTCGCATTGATGAGCGCACAGATCAAGTGCAAATCAGCGACAATGAGTCAATATGCACATACTTCTTGGAACCGGGCCATCCGGTTGTCAAAGACGCCGTTGTTGATCGATATTTAGACAGAACTGTTCGTTCGTCTGATGTCTTCGCGTTAGACCAGCTTCGAACTTGCCTTCTTCCTTCCACCAATCCACCCCTTTCAAAACATCTTGAGGTGCCAACGGCATAAAAGTGGTAAGTGCTATGACCACGAGAGCTAACTATGAGCGTAGCGTTAGGAGATCGATGAAAATGGGTGTGCCTTGATGCAGGTTTTTTTTTGACATCTAACATGCGACGGCAATTGAGTTTTGGTTGTAAAATATTCAACATGTCTGCGAATTTAGTCGGAATCTTCACTGTTTGGCTGTGGTACGACTAACGGCTGAATCCGAACTGGTGCTGAGCTAGATGTAGACTTGTTAGACAAGGCAGCAGCTTGGGAATGCACAGGACTACTTGTTCCCTGCACAAAGGTAGGTAGTCGTTGTTCTGGAGCGACAATCAAGGATGTTTCGGATTTTCGAGCCATTGGGTCTTCTCTTCGCTGTCTCTGTTCAACTTGCTCAATCCACGTGGAAGCGCGAGCCTTCCGAAATGAAAACTTGGTGACGGATGGTATTTCAGACGTATGTTTCCATCCACCCGCGTTGTCCATTGATCGCGAGTCGGGACGTCCTCCCCACTGTCCAAGTCTGTCAGGTGGAGGAAATTCCTGAAATCGGCACATAATAATTAAAGTTTGCATCAAATATATTGACTCAAAGCACGTACTCCTCCAATCTGTCGTGGTGGCGGAGCTGTGAGTATTCCTCTTGGTTTATTTGACACATTATAGGACCCAGGACCAACGCACTCGGGAGTAGCAGCTTTCTGTAAAAAAAACTCAGTAGTTCGCCCGCATAGTATTCTGCGTTGATTCACACGTACACTGTTGAAGCGCTTGGTAGAACTGCACAGACTAGTACCTCTCAATGATCCTGCATCAAAACAGCAAAAGCTTCAGTGATAGTCAAATTACGATGCATAGTAGCAACACTATCATACGATGGACATTGTATCCCATTGTGTTATGGCTGGAGCTGTAGAGTTGGTCAACACTGAGACACTCATTCTGGAAGGCGGTGCCTGGCTTCACCATCGTCCTAGGCAGACGCGGGTCGATACTTGGTCCCTGAGTTGTCCACATTCGTCTCGAGTCACGCGCATACACCATTTGACCTGGCGGTCGCCCACCCTTTTTGAGTGCCGTGTTGACACTCGGGTCGAAGAAAAAGGACTCGCGGAATGGCGCGTACGAGGCTCGCGGGATGCCTACCGTGTGTATCTGCGCGGGGCTCATCCGAGGCGGGAGGATATCGGGCCCATCGCGGTCCGAGATTCCAGCAGAGGGGTGCATGTCAATTGTTCAGGCAACTTCAACATTACCACCGAAATAGATCCAATCAATGGACAGCTGTACCGCTGTTGTGGACCATTTTTAGACTACAGATGGACACGTGGCACTAAGTACTTCGACTAAGCAACGAGCATTGTATTGAAGTTATGTGTAGCAAAAAGCAGCAAGGTTAAGAAAGGTAATAAGATCTCTGTTCTGTAGGTGCCGAGCCACTAACCTCTCTTTGAAGTGTAGATAGCTAAACTACTCACGAGTTGCACAAAGGCGATCAGTAAGGAGGTCGTAACGACTACGACACATCTACATCATCTCATCCATCTCCTCGTCCTCGTCGAACTCGCCCTCCTCCTCTGCGGTCGCGTCCTGGTACTGCTGGTACTCGGACACCAAATCATTCATGTTGGACTCAGCCTCAGTGAACTCCATCTCATCCATACCCTCACCAGTGTACCAGTGCAAGAAAGCTTTACGACGGAACATGGCCGTAAACTGTTCGGACACACGCTTGAACATCTCCTGGATAGCAGTCGAGTTACCGATGAACGTGGTGCTCATCTTCAGACCCTTGGGCGGGATATCACACACGCTAGCCTTGATGTTGTTGGGGATCCACTCGACGAAGTACGACGAGTTCTTGTTCTGCACATTAAGCATTTGCTCATCAACCTCCTTCGTGCTCATACGACCGCGGAACATACACGCGGCAGTTAAATAGCGGCCGTGACGAGGGTCGGCAGCGCACATCATGTTCTTCGCATCGAACTGCTGCTGGGTCAGCTCGGGCACAGTCAGAGCACGGTACTGCTGCGAGCCGCGCGAGGTCAGCGGGGCGAAACCAATCATAAAGAAGTGGAGACGCGGGAACGGGATCAAGTTCACAGCTAGCTTACGCAAGTCCGAGTTCAACTGACCCGGGAAACGCAGACACGTGGTAATGCCGGACATGGCGGCGCACACCAAGTGGTTCAAGTCACCGTAGGTGGGGGTCGTGAGCTTCAGCGTTCGGAAGCAAATGTCATATAGGGCCTCGTTATCCAAGCACATAACTTCATCAGCATTCTCGACCAGCTGGTGCACCGACAGCGTAGCGTTGTAAGGTTCCACGACGGTATCCGACACCTTGGGCGACGGGCACACCGAGTACGTGCACATGATACGATCGGGGTACTCCTCACGAATCTTCGAGATAAGAAGCGTTCCCATACCGGAACCGGTACCACCACCAAGTGAGTGGGTGATCTGGAAACCCTGCAGGCAGTCACAGCTCTCCGCCTCCTTGCGGACAACGTCCAACACCGAGTCGATAAGCTCAGCACCCTCAGTGTAGTGTCCCTTGGCCCAGTTGTTACCGGCGCCCGTCTGGCCGAACACAAAGTTGTCCGGGCGGAAGAGCTGGCCGTAGGGACCAGCACGGACCGAGTCCATCGTACCGGGCTCAAGATCCATGAGGATGGCACGGGGCACGTAGCGACCGCCGGTAGCCTCATTGTAGTACACGTTGATGCGCTCCAGCTGCAGATCAGAGTCGCCGTGGTACGAGCCCGTGGGGTCCACGCCGTGCTCGTCGGAGATGACTTCCCAGAACTTAGCGCCGATCTGGTTACCGCACTGGCCTCCCTGGATGTGAACGAGCTCTCTCATGTTGTTGTCTGTCAATAAATAAAGGCAACAAGGGCGTCAGTACGAGGAAAGATCGCGAGTCGCCCCCTCCCCCTTTCCCATCGTATGGGGCTGCCCCCGCCGCGCAGACGGAGGGGGAGGGGATCCACACGAGGAGAATGCAAGGGGAGCGAGAAGAGGCAAGGCTCTGGGGCCGTACCTGTTGCTGTACGTGAGACGACGGGGTTCCTGCGGCTGGCTGGCGCGGGCTCTGAGGAGAATTCGGACTTTTGGCGAATGAAGGAATCGTGCGTTGCGCGGCTGTGTGGGGACGCGCGGGAAAAGTTGCCGTTGATGTCAAATTTGGGCTTGGCGCCGTTTCAAAACGGAGACGACCAACACTCCTGTTCTCGCGCTAGAGCATACAAATCGCAAGTCATCGCGCATGGAAAGGACGCTGAATCTGAAACGACTGGATGGTTTGAATTTCGGGACGGATGGCATGGGTGTGTGTAGCCTCCGGATCAGGGAGGGGTGAAATCGGACTTGCACCGCCTGTTTAATTTTAAACTACTGCGAATTTCGCGTAAGGAAAAAGCGCTGCTTGGTAATTTTTGCAATACGAGGTGTAAATTACCGAGTCAACGGTTACCCGTTTGAAAAAGCGCGCGTAACGGACGCCGCTTCCCAAGACAGGGAAGACAACACGTTCGCTGATGCCTAAAGTTATCGATTGAGGCGGACGTCTCCATCGCATTGCACTGTAGCTAATTATGGGAGCTGCTTCATCGCAACCAGACAAAATTGCATGTTGAACTCAGCGGTGCCTAAGGTTGCTGCAAGCCAAACATTTATTTATATAGAGCGTTCGCGTATTGATATGTTTATATCGCGATCATGCAGTGCAACGTAATTGCACTGATATAACCTGATGCCAAGTGTGTGTTGCACCGAGTGTGTTGCACCGAGTCTCGGTGCGCTGCAACACACTTGTAGGCGACGGAGGGTGATGTGCTCCACACCATTAATATAGAGTCCATGCATATCCTCCGCATTCATTCCTGTCCTATACCAGCAATGATGCGCCGCGCAGTGCTCCGCTTTGTGCCCAAGTTGGCGACGTCCGGCCGCCTCGTGCATCTACATCAAGCCAGAGCGTTTTCGTCTGTACTGCCCGATGGGTGGGAAGCCATCACCCGCAGGAACGGTGTGTGCAAGCCTCCAGAGCGTATCTAATATATCTGTATTTTTGATGCTAGAACTGAACAATTGCTCTTCCTCTGCTGCAGGTGATGTCGTATACTACAACAAAGACTTGCGCAAGACGGTTCGTCACCTGCCAGGTGTGACTCCACAAAGTGTAGTGACAGCAAAGACCGATGCTAAAACGGAGGTGACCGAGGAAACCAATGCGGCCACGTTGCCTCACCACGAGAGCACGGGGAACGAAGTCTTTGTCCCAATCAACTTCGACACAGCCATGTCAATTGAAGGTCATGACTCGCAAGTGGTGCATGTGAGGCCAAGTTACTTGTAGCTGTTCTTATGCACTAGTAACACAGTACTGATATGTCTTGTGCTGGCATGTAGATTGAACTCGAACCGGAGCAGTGCCTACGTGCGGAGACGGGCGCCATGATTTACATGACGGAAGGAGTGGAAATGGAAACGACGACTGCTGGAGGTTTTGGCGAAGGCATGAAGCGGTAGGTCGATTTGTTCTGTAGCGGAAGCCTTCAACGGCAGCAATACTCACATTTGCTGCGGTGAACCTTTTGTAGAATGATGACTGGCGAAAACTTCTTTGTGTCGCGATTCACGTATCATGGTCGTGAGAAGGGAAAGGTGGCGCTTGGTACAAGCTTCCCCAGCAAAATTGTTCACCTTCGACTGAGTGACTTTCTGGGCGAGTCCATCATCTGCCAGAAGGGTGCATTCTTGTGTGGCTCGGACACCGTCAACATCGAAATGGTCAGCTACCCTTGAATGGCGTCTTATAGTGTGTAAATCTTATTAACGTGAGTTTGTACTGGTATTATAGGAGTTCGCGAAGAAGTTTGGCGTCGGATTTTTCGGTGGAGAAGGATTTATTCTGCAGCGACTGACGGGTAGCGGTGATGTTCTTGTTCGTGCCTCCGGAAGTCTGATCGAGCGCGAGCTGAAACCTGGTGAGGTGCTGCGCATTTCGAGTGGCTGTCTCGTTGCATTTAAACCCAGTGTGCACTACGACATTACCATGATGAAAGGAGCGAAAAATGTTTTGTTTGGTGGGGAGGGCTTGTTCGTAACGACGCTCACTGGACCTGGTAAGATTTATCTGCAGAGTCTTCCGTTCGACCGTGTGGTTGGAGAAATGGCGGCTCGCATTCCTCGGGGTGGGCCTGGCGGCATGATGTTCCCATTTATGATGGGTGGTGGCGGTGGTGACCAAGGTGCCAACGCAGGCGCGGCGGATGAGGCTGCTGGTGCAGCAAGTGAATTCGACAGTGGTGAAGATATCGGTACCGAAAACCCTGAAGACGATTGGGGCACTAAGGATGACGATATTTATGGTGGTAGCGGTGGCGACTCGGCCAACGGGAGCGAGTTCAACGATGTTGGTGCAGGCGAGTCGGAAGAGTCTAGCGGTGGCGGGGTCATGAGCATTTTCAACAGTCTCTTTGGCAACGACGACGACTAAATTGCTGTCATTGTCGTTGCAAACAAATCTCGTGACTTCCAGGTAGTGATGCAGCTAAGACACAAAAATGTCTGGTCAAATTCCTTGTCCACTTCGACTAAAACACGACAAGCTGAAGCCGTTAGAGCAACTTTAGAAGCAACATATACGCAACATAAGTAGTGCAACATTTGCCACGGCTCGATCTGAAAAGCGCAGTAGACCAAGTCTCCATCTGGCTTCACTTGGTGTTCCCCCTCGAGGCTCGAAAGCCATGGCAGAAGACGACGCGGCTTCTGTGCGCGTGGCAGTGCGTATCCGTCCGCTCATCGGACGCGAGAAGGTTGAGCGCTGCGACGAGTGTGTATCCGTTCTAGAGGAGGAGAACCAGATCGTCATGGGCAAGAACCGCGCCTTCACGTACGACTACGTGTTCGGCAAGTACGCGCAGCAGAGCGACATCTGGCGCTGTGTGGATCCGCTCATTCGCGCCACATTTGACGGCTACAACTCCACCATCTTCGCGTACGGCCAGACAGGCTCAGGCAAGACGTACACTATGGGCAGCGGCAGCTCTGTGCACATTCCACCGGAGGATTATGGCATTATCCCGCGTGTTATTAGCTACATGTTCGACCAGATCGACAGCAAGATACAGGAGAACGCACACTACAAAGCGGAGCTCCGAATCCGCTTCTTGGAGATTTATGGAGAGGAGATTCATGATCTACTCGTGACACTTGGAGATTCAACTGGAGAGAACAAAGTAAATCTACGTGAAGTGGAAAATGGAGAAGTTCAAGTCACTGGAGCCTCAGAAGTTGAGGTGGTGGACTCGGACGAGTGCATGAGGTTGCTCGAGAGAGGCACACTCTGTCGAACTACAGGGAGTACACTCATGAACGCTCATTCCAGTCGTTCTCATGCCATTTTTACTGTTACTATGGTGCAACATATTCCTATTGGTGATCCTCCTGCTGATGATAAACCAATGGAGGAAGGAGACTACGAGACGAGAAACTCGTACTTTAATTTCGTCGATCTTGCTGGTTCTGAACGTCAGAAACGAACTCAAGCAGAGGGCAAACGGCTGAAAGAAGGTATCGACATTAACAAAGGTCTTCTTGCTCTTGGTAACGTGATTAGTGCATTGGGAGACGACAAGAAGCGGGGAAAGGTGCATGTTCCGTATCGTGACTCCAAGTTGACCCGTATGCTGCAAGACTCGCTGGGTGGTAACAGTCGGACGCTGATGCTTACGTGTGTAAGCCCTGCTGATGTCAACTTCGAGGAGACGTTAAATGCACTCAAGTATGCGAACCGAGCCAGGAATATCCAGAACAAGCCTGTGGTGAATCGCGACGAGGCATCAACAATGACCATGGAATTGCGTCGTCAGGTGCAGATGTTGCAGATGGAAGTACATCGACTGCGTAACCCAGGACTTTCGGAAAGCGAACTCAAAATGACAAGCGTGGGGACGAACTTCATCGGCATGTCGAGTGACTATGACTCATTTGGTAATCTCCGAACACGTGCTGAGAATGCTGAAAACGAGGTGGCTCGATTGACTGCTGAGCTAAAACGCGGTAAAACTCAACTTGATCACTTGAAGGAAGAGATGATCGCCGCACAAGCAGAGCGCGATTACCTAAGGTTGTGCGTCGAAGAAAATGCGAGTGGAAGTTCTGTGTCACCGGAAGAAAGAGAATCAAAGTCGAATGTTTTGAAAGATCAGCTGCGAACAATTTGTGAGCTGCAAGAAAAGCTTCGCGCAACTGAGCGTGAGCGCGACAACGTCATGATGAATTTCCCTACATCAATCAGCAGTACCAACGACACTAGCGAGTCTCGGCCTTCTACAGCTCCTCCATTCTCTCTACCTTCGGAGGTCGATGCTAAGGTGGGTAATGAGCTGCTCGAGCGAGCAGAGAAAGAGATTGAGAGAGAAACGGCGCTTTTGAATAAGTTGAAAGAAGGAGAAAGCGGGGATGACGCTGGCGGTGACAGCGAAGGAAGCGGGGCCGAATCGGCTGACGGCATGGAAGTGGAAGAAGAAAATCAGGAGGAAGCTGATCGTATGCGTGTGTTCCAGCGCCGTCAACGCCACCTCGGTGAGTCAGTTCAGGATCTTGCTCATGACATTTCCTTGAAGGAGCAGCTTGTACAGAATATTCGCCAGGCTCAAGAAAACTACGAACGGCTGAAGAGCTTTTACGAGCATAAGATGGCGGAAATGGTGGAAGAAGTGCGGGTTGCCCAGGGCGACCGTGATCGCCTTGTTGAGGAGATTCAGCAGATCGAGAAGAAGGCGGAAGCTGAGGGAGATACGTCAGGTGGAAATGTGCGGCTCGCGAAGTTATCACGAGACCTGAAGGTGAAGGAGGATGAGCTTCACGCACTACGGAAGAAGCAGAATGACATTAATCGCTTCATGAACCAAAAGAAAAAGAATGAGATGCAGTTGCGAGTACTGAACTCGGAGATCAGCAACATGAAGCGGCAAAAGGTTGATCTAGTCAAGAAAATGCAGGAAGAGCGAAAGCGATACGAAGAGGAGGCCAAACAGCGACGTCGTGAGATTATGAATCTCAAGCGTATCCAGCAGCGTGATAAGCAACAAATTCTTCGCCTGGGTTCCCAGAAGGATGCACAGGAACGTGTGCTTAAACGAAAGATGGAGGAGGTAACGGCTGCTAAGCAACGATTGAAGCAACAGCAGCAATTGAATGCTCAGGCGAGGAAAATGAATTCGTCTTATGGTCGTAAGAAAAATACGGGTTCGAACCGTGCTGATCGCGATGCGAAGTGGCTGTCGGAAGAAGTAAAGAAGCGTGCGGAGGAGCAGCAGAAACTGGAGCAGCTACAAAAGGAACGTGAAGTCGTGGCGAAGGAGATGGAAGCGCTGTATGCTCAACGCGACAAACTTGAGAAGGAAGTGAAAAACTCGATTTCGTCTCAGACAAACATTCGGGATGTGTTAACCTCGCCCATGCAGAATTCTCCGTTTAGTCGACGCAACAGCGGACGACAGGAACAGCAGCTTACTCCTGCTGAAGAGCAATTGCTCTACGACTTAGAGGAACGCATTGAGGCTTGTCAAGCCCAGCTGGAGTATAAAGAAGAAAAAATCTCTGAAATCTCCGATGATGTACGGGTTGTCGATGGAGGCAACGCACTTGCGAAAATTGAGACAACGCAGTCCTTACCTGAAGCTCGAACACTTCTGAAAATGCTCTTTGGAATGGCAGTAGATGTAAAGAAGCAAGACCAACGAAGGGAGCAGGAGCTTGCTAAACAACAAGTGGAAATGGCAGAACTTGTTCGTTGTCTTGAGCAAGAACGGGAGAAAACGACGCAAATCAAACAAAGTTATGAAGAGTCTTTGCAACGCGTGGTAAATGGTGGAACTACCTCCGATGGTACTTCACCAGCGCAGGAACCACTCGATGAGCGTAGTCGCATCTTGCTGTCTGTATCTGAAGAGAGAAATTCGGTACTGAGACAGAAATGTGAAGAACTGGAGATGATGTCTCGCACGAAAGATCAGGAGACGCAGATGATGGAAGATCGACTTGAGCAGGAACAGCAGGATCTTGCTGCTAGCAGAGAACGCGTCCGGTATTTGGAAACAAAGTTGAGGAAACTGAGTGCTGTGGCTGTGAGAGCAAGTCAGACACCGGGTCGCTCAAGAATTGCTGTTTCATCGTCATCGGGAAATAAGTATACGGTCGTGTCTAGCCAGGCCCAGGCAGGGCCGACTTCTTGGGCTAATGAATTAGACGACGATGAAGATATGGGTACTGACGAGCATGACGATGACCGTGAGCATGATGGCGGTGAAGACGTTCCCATGCGAAGTGACGACGATGACAATGGTCAAACTTCCCGTTCATTTGGTCAAGCTCGTCGCCGGTTTAGGATGGAGTTGGAAAATGTGGGCGGAAACTCGGACTTCACGTCCTCAATGTCTTCGCAAAAGAGTCGGAGTGCAGTACGACGTGGTCATGATGAGAATGAAGATGGAGCAGATGATGCAACGAGAGACGACTCACCTCACATGGGTAGTGATGATTCTTCATCGACCTCGAAGTCCATTTTTTCTCGACTATCTAACCCAACGAACTTCACGGGAATTCACAAGAATCGCGTGCGCGAGAGTGCTTCTAAGCGTGAAATTCTGCAAAGCCGCTCAGAGCGCAATCGCTCGAGGCGACTAAAGGACAAGGGGCAGCTTAAATTGTCACGGTCGTCGAATGCGCCAACGGAGCAGTTTGTTGGCACTCCTGCTGGCTTGAAGAACCCACCTTCGATCAAAAGCAATTCGGTTTTGGAGGTCCTCGCCAACATGAAGCGCGAGAACGAGTCTGAGCAGTATGTCAGTTCTTCTGGTTTGCGCCAGCCAATGTCCTACGTCACGACGGGCCGTCCTCGTGACTACAGTAGCGATGACAATGAAATGATGGTCCCAGCCAATGATGTGTTTGGTGCGATGCCTCCACCTGCCCCACAAGGCGACGTGTACTCGCGTCTTGCGGGTCAGTACACTGCCTCTGCCAAGAGCAAACGCCATCACGCAACCACTCCTGCTCGTAGGGAGAAGGAAGATGAAGCGGAAGGCTCAAAGAAGGCAGGGTTGCAAGGCATTGAACTGGAAGACGACGCGTACCTCATTGAGCACAATGAAGCTGAAGGTGGCAACTACACTGGTAGCGATGATGAATCCAACTACGATCCACTTCTTGGTGGAGAGAGCCTCATCAAGCAGGTTCACGACGACTATCGCGAGCGCTTAGCGCAACGTAATGCCGATTCTGGAAGCTAAGTTCTTCCGCTCAAATGTGTGCTTTTTACCCGTGACAAGTGAGGGCACACCTTTCCTGCAAAATTGACCAGCAGGTGCAGCACACACCACACTATTGCGTCTAGATGAACAGAGAACTTAGTCATCCCAGATGGATGCACGCAATGAGCAACCAATAAAAACGTGAATATGCTCAAGAACATGAACTTCCAACTACTAAAGTGCAATGCATGCATCCAGATACGCCAATGCAACATGCAATAAGCAAGCAACTCGTTCACACACTGTTCAGTATCTCTTGTTTGACGGAGAGGTACTGCTGGTACGTGAGTTTGTGGATCGAGCTGCGGTAGCGTGTGACCTTGACGGTTTTCAGCATGGCTTCAGTGACACTGCGTCGGTACCCAGCCTTCCTCATGAGCGACGTGAGCGTCTCAACATGGTTCCAGCCTTGTTCTCGTGCCACTTGCGGCAAGTATGTGGCGCTGTACTCTTGTCCACGTGAGTCCCTGAAGTCAATAATAATCCCATGTGTGCCGATCTGTCCAAATAGCATTTCCAGCTTAGAACCAGCAGCTCTCTCGAACGGATTACCCACCTCCCAGTCATCGTAGCTCTCAGCGTCTTCGTAGTCAATGAGCAATGACACAGAACAATGCAGACGCTGCAGCTCCTGTGGCCCAATGGGGTCGAAGCGACGGTCACGTAGCGCGCTCTTGAAGGTGAAATCGCGCAGATTGCGCAGTCTCGTGGGCGCCAACGTGCCGATGCAGCCCCGTAAGTGGGTCCCTCCATGCTCCTCGATCTCCCACGTCACGAACAGCGGACTACGACAAGAGGTAGAGCGTTAGTACTTGGTAGAATGAAGAAGGATGCAACGTACTATTCCTGCTGCACGTCAAAGCGCGGCGTGGGCTCTGCGCAGCCGTCAAAATGCGACTGCAGCGTGTCGAAGCAGTACACGACCATTGCGGCGCTCGCCATCTTCGCGATCTATTGCGTAAATCTGAGAAAGAAGAGGCACTATTGTGAACTACGCGGAAGACTGACAGGCTTGAAGTTGGCTGTTTTGTGG
The DNA here is from genome assembly GCA_002812785.1 of Phytophthora litchii. Lineage (NCBI taxonomy): Eukaryota > Oomycota > Peronosporomycetes > Peronosporales > Peronosporaceae > Phytophthora > Phytophthora litchii. Next base: position 75,568 of record PCFV01000014.1, on the reverse strand, counting down.
TCGTAAGGTGGCCGAAGCAGCCGGCAACGGTCCCCGCGCCGTCATCTCGAGGATAGGCAGACACCCTTGTCCTGCCTTTTGTATAGTTGGAATGGAAGGTTGCAGTGCTGCTAGAATAGCGACTGAATGTCATGGAGCACATTGCATCTCGTCGATGCCTACTTTCTTCACGGGTTCATGGATTCATCGGCGCCTAAAGATTTTCATTTTTTTGCGCAGATTTTACCGCATGGCCTTTCGTTGACTCATGAGCGGTGGCAAAGCCTGCGTGGCGATCTTGACTCCGGATAGACAAAAGGGAGCTGGAAGAGATGTGAGCGAGGCGCCATAGCCTATGCATAGGGCTAACGTGAGTCAGGTTCGAATTCCAGGTGGTGCCCGTGACCCAGCAGCTGGGCTCAACGTTAACGGGCAACATGTGTACGGAGCACCTGGACGATCAATGCATTCACAGTCTACACCGTATCGACCCCATAAATCGGGATCGACATCTGGGCGGTAGGTGAGTCACTCGAACGTAACGAAAGCACAACGTTGGATGCGATGCAATTCCTCGGGTTTTGAATGGAGGGCGAATTTACATGATGCATTTACGTGAGGGCCAGGCCCCTAAGTTCCTGTGCCTTCCTTATAACTAACTGATCTCTGTTTAATCTTGCCGTGCTCCGTGACGGATGCACACACCTCGGCGAACTGCACCTTTGTTGCAGCCGGATTCTCGGCAACGGCGACCGCCACCGTGTGAGACGCAAAGGTGGCCACCCACGGCGCTCTTGGTGCACCCGACGACTTCACATCTCCTGCCGCCACCGTGAGCGATACAGTGACCGCCTTTAAGTGCCGTCTTGGAGCAATTGTCCGCACTGCACCGCTTACCACCGCCGTGTGCCGAGCAGAGTCCACCGGCTAGTGCCGACTTGGAACAGCCCTCTTCACGACACCGTTTACCACCGCCATGGGCAATACAGTAGCCGCCTTCTTTAGCGCTCTTGACGCAGCCGTCGGTACGACACCGCCGGCCACCGCCGTGTGAGATGCAGAAGCCACCGGTCTTAGCGCATTTACGGCACTCAGGCACTTTGCAGAGGCGACTGGGTTTGTGGAACTCGCAGAAAGCACCAAAGAGGCTGTTGGCTGTGCGGTAGCAGTTTTTCTTGGAGCAGATGACACCCGTTTGAGGGAGATTGAATGGCACATCCACCGGATCCGGGTTCGTGATGAAGCTGAGACTCATGCGTTCGCGCAAGACTGGTGTGGAGACTGAAGACGCCTCGCTCGGCGTTGTGGATGCCACACTAGTGGTATCCGATTCGGGCATCGGGAAGGCCAACGAGAGCTTCCTGGGCTCGAAGACCGGCGGGTGGCACAGTTCCAACGGGAATTGCGCACGGTGGTGCATTACACCACGCAACAGCGAGTCAGTGAGCTGGAACATGTTCTTTTCGTGTGTACGGCGGATACGCCTGTGGCCAAGTTGGCGAGTTGGATAGTGACCGAGCTGTAGGCGCCCGCGAGAAATAAGAACAAAGAGCGGTCTCAGATGGACGGACCCATTCAGATCAACCAAGCAAGCAGCAGGTTGCGCCACCATCTGAGGTTGACGGTCACAGCCAACGGCTGGCGATGCGTGACGTCTTTGGCCCGTCTGGAGAGCACCAGCACCTGACTCCACAGGATTGCAAGCTTGCAAGCTCTGCAGTGCTGAGCACTGTAGATGAACAGAAGTTCTGTCTGAACAAGTAGACTGCCTAAGATGAAAATGCAGTAAGAAACGCATGGCGACTTTGATCTCAGCGACGGCCGTCACTGGGACAATTTAAAGTATTTCGTGTGCATCTGTACTTCGAAAGGAGCACTTGAACTTGTCGTCGCTTGATTCCTACGAAGAACGGTCTCCATGGAGCTGTCTTCTTTGCGGCGAGGGATTTGCAGCGTCGGCATATTATGCGGTAGTATGCAGGTGCAGGTGGCGAAAGGCACTTCCCTGAGCGCTCTATGGCAAGCTGGCCGAAGCGTGACCCTCCCAGTTTACAGACCGTGATGAACCACAGAGATTCCGACGAAAAAGACTAGTGTAGTGTAGTGCGAGTTTTGTTGACTCATTTGGTGAAACAGATGGGTGCCCTACATTGTAACTTACAGCCGTCGTCGCCTCGAGTAGCGTCGTGAGGCGGTGCTAGGTCTTGTCGGCTCGACACACGAGAAGAAAGTGTCGTCAGAGCCAGTCGTGCAAGTCCCTTCAAGCGCGCACGTAGCGGACATCCGGACTGACAAGCAGACGAGCACGAAGCGCTCATCAGCGTCTTCACGGTGCATTGCTCGCCTCACATGCACGCTTCGGTGATTGCAGTGCGATGCCTTATCGAACGCAGAGTTTGTGGTCACGACCAGCTTGATGCTTACGAAAGACGAGCGGGTCTGGTCTGCCGAAGTAGCACTCGACGTGCCACTGCAACGCGAACGATCGTCGTGACAAACTGTTGACGAGCTCGGTCTTGGTCACCCTTGCACATGCCGCCAAATGGAGAATTACTGCTGGCCGAGGCCACCAGGTGGTGCCCGACAACATCGTATTCCGATGATCGTCACGAAAGTATCAACCGGCTAGCCGCACCGAGTATTCGCCATTCGGTGGGTCACCGACCTACAATGATCTGCGTACGCTTCGGTTCGGATGCATGCAGCGTAGTTGGCCATGTTGACGTCGGTGAAGAAATTCAGCAACTAAGCACGCACACGGTACAACCGGACGTATTATATTGATGTATCTGACGAACACGAAGTGGGAATAAGAACCGTGTGTGTGGCTTCCAGGGCCTCTCCTCACAAGACTCCATGAACGCTAATGTTACGTCACCAAGTCTTCATCTGGTCAACATACAACAGCCAAGACAGACTCCACAACGCTACGCTGCCTCAATTGGACACATGGCTGCAACACCGAGTCGAGTAAGAGACGTGCATCAGTAGTTCCAGGCAGCACTACGAAAGTATTAGACATTGACGGCGCCAACATCTCAACTCAATTTGTGTCAAAAGGAGGCGATACTATAACGCAAGGAGCCGAATCAACGAGAAGAATTGGTATGGACTATCGGTCCTCCACCGGTTGACAAGCCCGAGCTCCTTGTTGTCCAGACGCTCCAATATCGTAACGAACCTTGTTCGGTGCCTGGATTTATTATCGAGGATATCTGGATGGACGCATGCTCATTTAAGGAGTTTGCGACGCGAGTTGCGTCGAGCAAATTTTGTGTGACACGGAAGCCTGGAATGATGAAGTACCCTGTGCTTTGATGGTGGAATGCCACGACGCGGTTGAATGCACGACAACCAATACACTCTTAGCCAGAACTTCAGATGGTGTCTATGGTCGATATGCTCTTCCTTCTCTTTCCTTTGTCGGTTTGGTGATTTGAATACCCCCGAATTCGCTGAAGTTAATGTCTCGGTATAAGGCGAAGTCACTACTGGAACCCGCTGGCCCCTTTAAATGATACGATCGCTCTTGTCATAGTACCCGCTTGCGAACTCTGTGGAAAATTTCCAAGCACTTATGGGCTCAATGTTCGTGGCGAGTTGGGCCGATGTGATAATGCAGCGTTACAGATGATGTCCGTAGATGACACGGATGTGAAGCGTTCATTACTTCGACGGAGACATTGGTGAGGAAGCTTGTGGGCAAGACATTTTCGCTGACTACAAAGCACGACAGTACCCAGGGAAGAAACTGGAGATAGGAGGGGAACTCGTATATGATCTCATTATTCTCGTGGTGGTTTGTCAGTGCATCAACTCCACAAGGTGCGTGTTTTCTCTTTCATGTGCTCGTTAGCATCACTTGCCAGCCAACAAGTCAACATCTTCGCTTGTTGTGACCAGAATATATGCTTGTTATGACCATCGAACTGTTTGTCGCCAAGGTGTTCAAATTGTCGTGCTACCATTGCCATTCCCGGGCTAAATATCTTGAGTTCCTAGAACTGTAGACAACTGCGACCGTTAAAGTGGCGAGGGCATCATGGCCGCTCATTTCGCTACAAGATATGGTCGTGTCCATTCGTGTTACCGCCGTTGAAATCTCTTGATCAATATCTTTGAGATCTCCACCTTTGAGATCTCAACGGCGACCCTCAACCGATGCCTCCATCGCCGTACAATTCCCATGAACGGTTCTCATGAGTCGGGAACAGTCTCGTGTGAGTCTTTTGTCTACAAGATCGTGGTGATCAATGCTAGGATCTTGGATTCCATGTCGCTCACATCGATCCCAGTCGTGAATTTGCCTGCAAGCTGTCACCTCGTTCTTCAATTCAAGTGTTCGTCGTGTAGTTTGCAAGTGATCGGTCATGTCGTTGCTCTCCTACGGGGGTGACCCCAACTTAATCAAAGTCAAGGAGGTTGACGGAGCTATCCCAGTCCCTACTCGACCATCCAACTCGAAATGGAAGAAGCTCGTGCTGGCAACGGCGGGCACCGTTCTCTGTGTCGGTAGTGCTTTCGCCATGTACCAAGGCTGGAATTCCTCACGAATCGCGGCGGAACGAGCTTCCAGACCGAACGGCATGTTCCTCGAGAGCCAATACACATCGGAGGTGAAGCCCGATCTGAGCCTCCTGAAATCGGGTCAAGAGATCATGCTCCGTGTCCGCGGCAAGGCCAATTTGTGTGTAGACGATGGAGGTGGCTGGACTGCTGCAAGCACCAAGTTTACCAACAAACCGTGCAACCCGAGCAGTCCGAACCAGATTTTCAAGTACAACGCTCGTACCAAGGAATTTGAGAGCGTCTACAAGGCAGGACTGTGCATTGATGATGGTGGTTCATGGAATGCCGCTGGAACTCAAGCGCACTTGTGGTACTGCGACCCAAACAACCAGAACCAATGGTTTGTGATGGACTTATTGACATTAATGCTCAGAAACCCAGTGAAGCAGAATTTGTGCTTTGATGATGGAGGCGGTCAATCTGCTGGTTCAACCAAGTACGTCATGTGGTATTGCGATACGAAAAACCCGAACCAGCACTTTGAGGTGGTTTCTCGTGCTGCTATGGCCGAGGAGAAGAAGAAAAAGGTAGGAACTACCATGTATGACCTCATGGTCTCCGGTAAGGAAATCATGTTCCGTGTTCGTGGCAAAAACAACTTGTGCATTGACGATGGAGGAAGCTACAATGCAGCTACCACAAAATTCATGGACATGCCGTGCAACCCCAACAGCGCCAACCAGATCTTCAAATACAACAAACAAACTGGAGAATTCGAAAGTGTGTATAAGCCAGGATTGTGTATTGACGATGGAGGTTCCTGGAGTGCTGCCGGGACGAGAGCACACTTATGGTACTGCGATATAAACAACCAGAATCAATGGTTTGATGTGGATGAAACGACAATGATGATGAAGAATCCCGTCAAGGACAACTTGTGTTTCGATGATGGAGGTGCCCAGTCAGCGGGATCGACCAAGTTCGTCATGTGGTACTGCGACAACAACAACGTTAACCAGCATTTCGAGGTGGTGGAGCGTGCTGCGATGCTCGAAGATAAGAAGAAAACCGGGCCAACTCCGTACGATCTTCTTGCGTCTGGAGAAGAAATTATGTTTCGTGTTAAGGGAAAGAGGAACATGTGCATCGATGACGGAGGAGGTTGGGGTGCTGCAGTGTCCAAGTTCGTCGACGAACCGTGCAATCCAGACAACCCGAATCAAGTCTATAAGTATGATATCAGGACGATGGAATTCCAAAATGTAATGAAGCCTGGCTTGTGTATTGATGATGGAGGTGGCTGGAACGCGGGTGACACCACTGCACACCTCTGGTACTGTGACCCGAACAATCAAAACCAATGGTTCGTGCTGGACGAGTCTACACTCATGCTTCATAACCCCATGAAAGACAACCTGTGCTTCGATGACGGAGGCGGTATGACACCGGCTGCTACAAAGTTTAGATTATGGCAATGCAGCGCTGATAGCGCAAATCAGCACTTTGAAATTGTGTCTCGTGCAGCATTACTCGAGGAGAAGAAGAAAAAATTGGGGCTTACCCCGTATGACATCCTCACATCCGGCCAGGAAATTATGCTTCGTATTCGTGGGAAGAAAAACCTGTGTGTCGATGATGGTGGTGGCTATGGTGCTGGAGTGACAAAGTTCGTAGACCAGCCGTGTAACCCGGATAGCCCGAACCAAGTTTTCAAATACGATGTTCGAAACCATGAGTTCGAGAACGTTAATAAGCCAGGCTACTGCATCGACGACGGTGGATCGTGGGATCCGGCCGGGTCACAGGCACACTTGTGGTACTGCGATCCGAACAACCAAAACCAGTGGTTTGTGTTTGATGAGGAGACCATGATGCTACATAATCCTATGAAGTCAGACCTGTGCTTCGACGATGGAGGTGGTACAGACCCAGGTGCAACAAGATTTGTCATGTGGCATTGCAGTAATGACAGTCCAAACCAGCACTTTGAGATCGTACCTCGTGCAGCAATGGTGGAGGAACGACGGCAGAAAAGAATCGCGGCTGGGTTGGATGACGAAGTCGATCTCCTCAATTCCGGTCAAAAAATTATGCTTCGTGTCCGGGGTAAGGACAATTTGTGCGTTGACGATGGAGGCGGTCGATCGAATGGTGTCACCAAGTTTAATGACCAGCTATGTGACCCTAGCAGTCTCAACCAAGTATTCACGTACGACGCTAAAACCCGCCAGTTTAGGAGTGTGAACAAACCAGGCTTGTGCATGGACGACGGTGGTGCGTGGAACGCGGCCGGATCGCAGGCTCACTTGTGGGATTGCGACCCTAACAACCAGAACCAGTGGTTTGTGTGGGATGAGGACACTATGATGATGCGTAACCCGGTGAAGCAGAATTTGTGTTTTGATGATGGTGGCGGTATGACACCTGGTCAAACCAAGTACGTCTTGTGGTTCTGCGATAACAACAATGTCAACCAACACTTCGAGATCCTTTCACATGCAAAGATGGTGGAAGAGAAGAAGAAGAGATTGATTGCTGCAGGACTTGACGATGACGTCGATCTCCTCAATTCAGGCCAACCGATCATGCTTCGCGTTCGTGGGAAAGATAATTTGTGCGTTGATGACGGAGGTGGGCGCTCGAATGGAGCGACGAAATTCGTGGATCAAAAATGCGACCCAAGCAGCCAGAATCAGCTCTTCTCATACAATCCTGACACTCGTCAGTTCCAGAGTGTTAACAAACCGAATTTGTGTATGGACGACGGTGGAGGTTGGAATGCGGCTGAAACCACGGCTCACTTGTGGGATTGCGACCCGAACAACCAAAACCAGTGGTTTGTGTGGGATGAAAATACCATGATGATCCGCAATCCAGCCAAGAACAACTTGTGCTTCGATGACGGTGGTGGTATGACACCTGGTGCAACTAGATATTGGCTGTGGACTTGTGATAATAACAATCAGAATCAGCACTTCGAGGTCGTCTCGGCTGCAGCAATGATGGAGGAAAAGAAAAAAGATCGGATTGCTGCAGGAAATACTGCGGTTGGTATCCTTTCTACGGGACAAGAAGTTTTGCTTCGTGTTCGTGGGAAGGATAACCTGTGTGTTGACGATGGTGGAGGTCACTCGAACGGCGAAACCAAGTTTGTTGACCAACCTTGCGACCCAGACAGCCCCAACCAGATCTTCACGTATAATTCTATGACTCACCAGTTCCAGAGTGCGTACAAGCCAGGCATGTGTGTGGACGATGGCGGTTCGTGGGATGCGGCTGGATCACAGGCACACCTTTGGCAGTGTGATCCAAATAACCAGAACCAGTGGTTTGTCATGGATGACGATACTTTAATGCTCCACAACCCTGTGAAGTCAAACTTGTGCTTTGACGATGGCGGTGGCACCACTCCTGGTGAAACCAGGTATGTGTTGTGGTATTGCAGCGACGACAATCCGAATCAGCATTTTGAAGCGCTGCCTCGTGCTGCTATGCTTGAGGAGAAGAGGAAGAAGTTGAGTGCTGCTGGAATTGACAACAACATCAATCTTCTTATGTCAGGGCAGCACATCATGCTTCGTGTTCGTGGGAAAGACAACGTTTGCGTCGATGACGGTGGGGGCCACGGCAATGGTGAGACCCAGTTTTCTGGCCAGCCTTGCGATCCCGCAAGTCCAAACCAAATCTTCTCGTACGACGCCTCGACGCATCAATTCCTGAGTATTAACAAGCCCGGTATGTGTATGGATGACGGTGGTGGCTGGGGCCCAGGACAAACCCCTGCAATGGCACGACTGTGGGCATGTGACCCGGGCAACGAGAATCAGTGGTTTATCCTGGATCAGGACAACATGATGTTCCGTAACCCTGCCAAGGACAATTTGTGCCTTGACGATGGTAGCAACCATCCACTGATGAAATTCTGGCTTAACTACTGTGACAACAACAGTCCGAACCAGCACTATGAGATCATTTCCCCTGCATCAATTCCAGGAGTAGGGGTTCCGAATCCTGATCGACTTGGTACGAAGTTCTTGAATCTACTCAAGTCGGGTAACCAAGTGTTGATTCGCTCCCATAGCATGAATAACTTGTGTTTGGACGACGGTGGAGGCCACTCGAACGGTGAAACCAAGTTCGTCTACCAGCCTTGCGACCCGAACAGCCCCAACCAGATCTTTACGTACGATGCTGACACACGTGAATTCAGAAGTGTGAATAAGGGAGGTATGTGTCTGGACGATGGTGGTGGTTGGGTTGCTGGTGCCAGCACTGCTCACCTATGGCAGTGTGATCCGGGTAACGAGAACCAGTGGTTCGAGCTGGACCCCGACACTCTGATGATTCACAGTCCTGCAAAACCTGGTCTGTGTTTTAGCGATAGCGGTGACACCATGTCTAGCTTTTTGCTCTGGGACTGCAACATTAACAGCCCCAACCAACAGTTCGAGATACTGTCTCGTGGAGCTATGCTGGGTCGTGACGATATGCCAGCACCACCTATTGCAATTGAGGACGGTCCTTGGGGCACATTCTACGGTAATGACCAGCTCTTACCGCCTGGCCCAACTGAAATCGACCAGCCCCAACCGATTGGCGATGGTGGCATGCCTCCTCCTGACATCGCTATCGATCAACCCGTTCAGTATGGAACGGACCAACACGGAGAAGAAGCACCTGCTGGTAGCTTTGGTAAGCCTGAAGGCATCGACACTGGTGTCAACGATAACGAACTTCCACTAAATCCTGACCAGGATATCTCCAGTGGCCCGCTCGTGCTACCCGACCAAATTGACGAGCATTTACCACCTCCAGACGTACCTGTCGTTGCGAAGGCAGACATGCCTCTGGCCACCTATGGAGACGGAGACTGGAACTTGTTGGCACCATCAAACGACACCGTCTCACTCGTCAATGCGGATGACTCGGCTGCCATCTCTGCGGCTGAAATCTTCAAGTATTTGCAAACTCTCAAGGACCGTGCCGACATGGAACACGAGGTAATGATGTATCGCTACAAACGAACTTACCAATGTGCAAGTTCGGGTCTGCAAACTTTGGCCAAAGACGCAGTGACACCAGACGAGTATCACGTCTTGGTGCAGTGGATGTATGATCACTGTGCAGCCGGAGCAACCGATGTAGCGCCGATTGAAAATCCGTCTCCTCCACTCACCGATGACCAGTTGGAGTTAGATGATGTTGCGCCACTTGTGGATGACACCGATGTGAAGCGCCAATATATGACGAAGCTGGAATTCTACTACGAGATCAAAAACTACTATGCATCGAAGAACGAGGAGCTGGTGGGTGATACAGCGGTAGCAAACCTTCGTGCTGCGGAGATGGAGCAGCTGGAGAAAAAGCTAGTGGATTGCATCGAGGAGGCTTCGGAGCGCTACGGCTACAACAAGGATGATATGCCGGACAACTCGATTGATCGCCTGAAGGATGCTATCTCGTGGGTGGATGCCACGTGCATGGCCTCGTAATCCCAGCCAACGTCAATTGCGAAGCTCGTGTATCGAGACGACTTGCATGCTTCAAGTTTGGTATGCTGCGTGCTTAGTTGCGTTTTCATTTGCTTTTTCTTGCTGTTCCAAACGCTAATCGTCTCAATAAACGGCTTGTCCAATTCAATCTTTCACGCGTCCCACTACCAAAACTGAACATGCTGCGTCTTCAGTGCTTGCTGAGCACAGGAGAAGATGTTCGTGTAGTGGCCATCGAAGTGTCACCGGACGAGCGTATCGGTGAGTTGCAAGATCGTCTTGCCGAGGAGTTGATTTCAGCAGAGGCCCCAGCGAAACCAGACACCATTATGAAACTCTACCACGTGCAACATCAGCGACTCACCTATCGTCAGGATCCAACGACTAACCTCGAAGTGCTGCTCCTCGATGGCGACAAGATTTCAAGACCGAGTGTTAGCAGTGCTGTGCGCCAAAGAGCCACGAAACTGGTGCCATGGGCGCTCGTATCGTGGTATTTCCAAGACCAGCAGTTCACCTTCCCCGACGCTATTGACATCGTGGTCGTCTGGGAAGATGCCGACGACGAGCTTGCGTGAATTTCTAGAGGTAGTCGCATGAAGCACAAGATAACTCTAGTCGAAAGACCCATACATGCCGCAATATTTTCTTGTTGATGATCACTTGAAGCCAGGCGCGTATATTCCCAGCGTACATCAGTCTACTTGCATGTCAATCACCTGCTGGAATGACATATCCTGCCTGTGCGAGAACTCACACCTCGGTGATACCTTTCTGCTGGCAACGGTGGTGAGACCTATCAGGGTCAGTCAGTGATTTCATGCCCTAATATTTGCCGTAAGATTACAAACCTTAGGAGGCACCAAGGTTATCCAGCGCTCAGAAACCAAAACTGACGTTCTGGGTCGATCAGTGAATGCACCTACGACGCGGCAACGGCATAATTTATCCACCTCATCTTTAACCGTTCGGGTAACATGACAATGCTTGAGCCATTTTCATTATTCTTTCCATTGAAATCCAACCACTAGAGTCTAGTGGCATTACACCGAGTCTCCAGAAGGACCTCGTGGGAAGAGCGGGTTGTACTGGGACTGCTGACCAGGATACTGATAGTGGTTGTACGACTGCTGTGGTTGTTGCTGCGGTTGATTGTAGATACTTCCATACGGAGGAGGTGGGGCTGACGATGCTGACCCGTTCCCATACAGAGGCGGTTGAGGTGTGCCCTGCGTTTGTTGGTACTGAGCGTACGGATGCTGCTGCTGCTGTGGCTGTAATCGCGCATAGTCGTACGAAGGAGGTGCTGATTCTTGTTGTGTAGGTGTGTAGTACTGCGAAGTGTTGCCGGCTAATTGTCGTGCCAATGCTTCATCACTTGCATTTGGTCCAGTATTGGAGCTGCGGATTTGCATGTCGTTCATCATTTTCTGGGCCAGAGCTGCATCCTCAGCCTCACGCTGCCGCATTTCTTCGTCAGCAGTCAAATTCATCTCCAGCTCGCGCTTTTCGAGTTCACGCGCAGAGCAGTGATCTGCAACAGTTTGATGTAGCTGTGCGATTCGAATACTTAGCTCGCCGTAGAATTTCGCACCTTCTTTTACGTGTGATTCGAGCTGCTCGAAAACGTCAACAGCATCGCTCAAGTGCTGAAGGAATGTTTGGCGTTCGCGCAACACATGATCAGTCTCTTTCTTCGCTTCGAAGCGAGAATTGGCGTCAACCAGATCACGTAGTAAGGTTTGTTCTTCTTCACAGATTTCAACAATCTTTCCTTCAAAATGATCACGGAAGAACTGCTTCTCAGTTGCAAGTGCAGCGTCTGCAGATACCCCATTAGCTTTGTTCCCGCTCAGCAACACTGGAAGCGCATTGAACTTGTCGTACGATCCTCTGAAATCACGAAGCACTTGGTCTTTTTCTTCCACAAGTTGTCCAAGTCGCAACAGCAGCGATGACACCTGGGCTATCTCTTCTTTGCAGCTGGAGTTATCCTGTTGCAATGCTGGCAGCTCTTGGTCCAAACTCGACTTGGAACGCGACAGTGCTTCCAGTTTCTCCTGGTTGCCGTTAAGTTTTTCGCGAACGATACCGTCAGACGTCTTAGCCTCTTTCACTAGACGATAGTAGCGGTCAACGTCTGCTCGAAAGTTTTGATTTAGCGAGGACGATAGCGGCCGTGACCACTTGTTTTCACCATAATTCTGTCGGCACACATTATCCTCGACTTCCTCTTGACTCAGGCGGGACTCGATCGAGTGCAATTTCTTCTCAGCATCATCCGAAAGTCTCTGATTTTCCTGGAGCTGGAGCTGAATGCATGCAGCAACGGGGTTTTCTTTTGACCCACCCTGACCCATCGAAGCCGAGGCTGTCGTCACCTTTACATACTGAATGCGCTGCCATATCGTACGAGGGATGCCATTGTCGCTGGTCTTTTCAAATGCTTCAATAGACGCTGGCAGCCCCATCGAATGCAGCTTTTCCTTGGCAGCTTCGTTACTTTTGGACACTTTCTCCGCCGTCTGTTCCAAAATCTCCTTGATCTCTTGTTTAACTCCGTCAGCGCGTTGCAGTAGATCTTTCGGCACAAATTGCTCGAATAAATCAACACCACTAAGTTCCTGCAGCAATTCATCAGCAGTAAAAGGCAGTGGCTTGACCATTGCAGCTTTTCCAATTACTGGCAGCTCTGAAAACTTGGGTACATTCTCCAGATACACACTAGCATTATCTTTCCTCGCCGCATCAAGGTGTTCACGCACCACACGTTGTAATGCTTGTGCAGACTGCAACAACGAAGTCGGCAGTTTATTCTGCGTCGCCACCTTGCATGCCTCAGTGCACTCAGCATCTGCCGCCACAAGCCTCGTGATCTCTTCTCCATAACCTACTCCCCGATCCAGTGCAACCGTCTTGGATGCTGTTCCTTGCCAATACTGTGTCGCTGCACGCATGCAGTGCACTTGAAACTGTATATGCACTCCCCACGACCTATCAATGGACCCTGCGAGTGCCGAGGATCGACAGAATTCCAATGCCGAGTTGTAGTAGTCCAGCGCTTGATGCACAAGTTTAGTCTTGATAGCGTCCTTCATCTGGTCCTTAATAGCTTTCTCATAGAAACAAGCTTGAGCTTGTGCCAGCATCAAGCACACCAGGAGTCCCAGTCCTTCTGCACTCATATCGGGCGTTCTCGCTCCTAATGTTTGCTCTACTATCTTGTCTTTAACGTCTGCAAAAGCTCCCGCAGCTCTCATGAAGTGATGACACGCAGTTTTAAGTCCATCAGCCGTGCTACGGTCCGTCTGGACGCCTAATTGGCTCTCTAGAGCTCCCGCATTGAACATTACCGCCGCCTTCTCGAATGCCACGCCTGTTTGCGTGCTCTTCTTGCGAGGACAGAACGAATCGTTCCATGTAAACTGCAGCTGGAGCGGGCGGGAGGCGCTGGAGTCTCCATCACATGGGAAGCGCTGCGTCATCTTGTCCAATTGCGCGTAGTAGCGAAGCAGCACATGGCGCGAGATGGCTGAGGGTGTGCGCACTAGATCCACGTCTGTCTTGAGCTGTACGAACTGATCCAGCGCTGTCTGATGCGCTTCGACGTCCCCCTCGGACGCATGCTCGCGACGCAGGAACTCGCCCAGCGAGCTGCGCAGCGAACCCGCCGCCGTGTCGCTCACCTTGAAGCCAATACCCAGCATGACGCTGATTTCCAAATGAGGATTTGAGTGCCAGACGAAGAATGTATGTAGATGTGGGTACAAAGACACAAGTGACACACCAGATTCAAGTGACCCACACACTTTTTCAAAGATGGTGTTGGACACGAGACTGTAGCGTAAGTACCGCAGTACTGCGGTGAGTGCAGCACAGCAGGTCGTTCTCCTCTTCTCGACTTCATCTCGCGTATTACTGTCCTGAATAATAAACTACCACAGAGTCATCGTTGGATGCTTGGTGTGGCAATCCATGTTGTTGGACCGATTGCATGGTTGAAGAAGTCTTTAATGATGTAAAACCGAGCGGTGTGAGCATGAGCTCCTGCACGCGATGCCTTGAGATGGACTGTCGTCTATGATGAAGAACGCTGTGGGAGCTGACCCAGTTAACTTGTTCGCTCTTTGCGACCCCAGTGGCGATTGCATGAAATGACCGGCAACTCGAGGGAAACTCCACTAGTCTGCATTCACTTTGTGCCTCGACAGGGAGGTCGACAATCGGTAGATTTGTTATAACTAACGTTAAATAGACACCTTTACTACTACTACAAACTGAAGTGTGTTCATCTTGATGAAAGGCGGTCACTTGCTGGATTTCTAAAGTGTTAATGCCGTCATCAGACACCTAGTCATCTCGGAACGCTGAGCAGAGAACTCGGGTCATCATAACCACTGCGCGGAATATCGGATATTGATTTGCTCCACTTTCATGCTCTGGTGTTTACTGGAGTAGTATGGAGTAGTAGGGGAAATCACACGTTTGCTGCATGAACAGTGAAGGCAGCGAAGACATATGCAAGTGCTCATCTGAACGTATGTACTATCACAGATGTGTGTGATCGTCTGAGTGGCAATGTGGATTTTGGGAGGATGGATTACACCACTGCTGCAAGTTGTGGTCACTGTCAGTGGCGGTCGATTCTCTATCTAGTCACAGCTGAGCTGCATCTGCAGAGCAAGATGGCGTATTGTTGATCGGTGTGCCGCGCAACTTTGGCGCAACTCAACGATGTTCCGACGAACGTAATCACGCGGGGTGTGCCCATCTCTCGCGCAACACACAGTTCCGACCTGAGGTCCACTTCGTTTGCGGCACTTGGTCTTTGCTTCATGGCGTGGCGGCACCACAATCATCCGATCCCCAGGAGAATGAAGCTTTGCAGCATCGGACAGCTTCAAAGCCCGAATTGAGTCAAGGCGTCAGGCGGCCACCATCTCTCAAGCGCTCCAAGATTACTCCACCGCCGGCGAGCGAAGTGTTCGCCACAATCGCACAGCTGGATACAGGCTACAGCCTCGCGCGCGCGAACATGCTCGGAATGGTGAACAGACACTGGACGGAGACCTTGCCGAGGTCCATGCGTGCGGATGTCTCCACTCAGTGGCGGCGGGTTGGGATGGGTGAAGCACCGACGCGAAAGCCGCAAGGGCGCAGCATCATGGTGTGCGGTGCTTGGCGCGGTACGAATGACGGTCGCTCAGCGAGCAGAGACCGGGCGACCGTGATTGCGCTCCCTAGGCGACATGTCGCACGTCGCCGGACAGTAAACGTCATCATGCAGCGAGGGGCATTCGGCTAGCCGTCCGAGTCGCTTGCCTGTCCGGAAGTGTTGTTGCCTCCATACTGTGACAGCTTGCGGCGTCGTTGATAGTGCAGCCGAAGAATCTTGGCCCGCAATCACTACGCTAGAGACGCAATCGTCGTGCAAAGAATGAAGCGCAGGTGTGCAACGACCGCCCGCCTGATCGCTTGAAAATGGCACCTAGATGTGGCACGGCCTGCAGACCTTGGAGGTCATTGATGCCGAGAGAGGAGCGATTTTTCTCGCAAGGGTTGGACACATGAGCAGCCTCCACAGACCTTCCTCCTCAGGCTTCAGACCTGAGTGTTCTGACAATAGAAGTCAAGACGTTTGTGGAGTGAGAGATCCCAGCATCAATTGACTCGCGAGTGGACGGTGAATACCGTTACTCCATGGTGGACACTGCGTGTTCAGAAGAAGGCGTCTCGATATTTTCGGGTCTGGCCCCAACACGTTGGCAACACCCACAGTTCAGGCTGATCCAATTTTCGGGCACTGGAATGTGGGATTTGAAGAGCTCTCTCCACAGATACAAAAGCGGCATCGCCGCCTTTCTGCGCAAACCCGCCACAAATACGTACCGACATCGGTGGGACAGCGCGGGCAACTCGGGTAGTCGCCACTCGCGCGTGGTGCCAGCCAAGCGTCAAAACGGTCGTGGTGCCATTGGATGAGTGAGGCCTACCAGCTTCAAGCGCGCGCCATAGTACTCCACGCGCTGCAGATGCAGCTCTACCTGGCGGCGCCCTGCGTTCTGCCGGCCAAATTGCATCCCAGGCGGCGATCAGGCCACTCCAGCTACCAGTCCAAGCGCGGCGTCATACAAGCGTCGTAAGCGAACTCGTAATCGAGCGCGGTCTTGCCAGGGACCATACAAATTCCAAGATATTTGGGGCCGCGGACAGCTGTTCGTGTGCGCCACACCTCGTGGCGCAATCGCCGGGCGTTTGATTTCGCGATGCTTGCGGCTGTAGCGATCACGGCTGTCGCGCAGTGCCATTTTGGAATTTGCTTCCAAGCGGTCGAGCCCCACCGTTCATTACAGATGACCACCTCCCAGGCCCCGTTCGCCGGCCCCGTGACCAGCTCACAGCCCTTCCTGGCGCCCGCCTTCGCGGCGCCGCGCAGCCAGCAGTCGCTGTCGGACTATCCACCGCTCGCGCTGTTCGCTGCGGCCGAGCAGGCCCAGCAACAGGAGCTCCAGCGGCAGCAACAAGCTCAGTCGCCCGTGCAGTCTTCGTTCCAGCAGCAGCCCGCGACCCCCACACTCAATCTCAGCATTAATCCGAAGTTGCCGTCGCTCGAGGGTCTGCTCAAGCAGATGCAGACCTCTTCACCCACGGCATCCACTACATCGTCGCCGCACCAGCGACTGAGCCCCGTGTCGCGCGACTTGGCGCCCATGCCCTCACTGCGCACCATGATCAGCCCCAACATGACCAAGCGAGTGTTGCCCGTGACGCAGGCCCCACTTCCCGGTATGGCGTCGTTCGCACCGCAGACGTACCCACAGATGAGTTCGTCCATGGGCCCGAGTTTTCCCGGCAAGAAGCGCTCGTGGGCTGACGCTTCACCTGCACAGCAAGTCATGTACCCAGCCAAGGCCCGCGCGTCACCTACAAACGGCCATGCTACTCACCGTAGCCGAGCGTCTAAGTACTGCAAGATTGAGGGCTGTGAGCGCGTGTCGCAGCGGAACAACCTGTGCCACAGCCACGGCGGCAAGCGCCTTTGCAAAGAGGAAGGATGTTCGTCTAAGGACCGTGGTAACGGCTTCTGTATCAAGCACGGTGGGGGTAAGATTTGCTCCATGGCTGGATGCGAGAAGAAGGCTCGTCGGAAAGGGTTGTGCACGCAGCACTTTCGCATTTCAGACGAGCAGAGCGCAGATGTCTCCTCTCCGTACATGACCGAGCACAGTGCGTTCCGGTCCGTCTAAACTGAGGCTAGTGTTGCCTCCGTACAGCTAGCCTTAGGTTAAAATGTCGTATTAAGTAACTCGTGTGAGATAGGTATAGTGCTGGTAAACCCGATCATATAGGTTGCCTTCGTCAAATGAGCCACACATGGTTTCCAAGTCCTTTCTTCCGACACGCTGTGCTTTGCACGGTTTGAGCGTATGGACGTCTCTCGTTGATAGTGGGTGAGTGGGCAGTTTAACGGACTCCTGCGTTCATCCAATCGAGAAAGTTTGGAGCTCAGACATCGCTGCGAAGCAACCGGATGAATCTGATGAACATCTTGTAGCCCTGACGCACACTTCAGTTTTTTGAGTGACTGGTTCCAGGCTGCTGCTCAGCCCAGACTCAGCTGACGATGCCGCTTTCAGGCTGAACGACAGCCTCTGCTCTCAAAAGTGTCAAGCGTTCAGCTGTGCGAGGAGGTGTCACAACTTGTGACTCACAAGCTCTGTAGACTACAGTCCACCAAGCAAGACCTTCTCGAAGACTCGTTGCACATGGTGGCAAGCACTGCTATCAAGGCAAGCTTCTCGAACGTGGCAATCCATTTGTCGATGACCATGCTGGTTACGTAATCTCATAGAAGTGGCTCACATTTAGAAAATTTCTTAAACATGAATATAGAAATGTCTTTCTATAATATGCATTTCTATAGGAAACCGGAGACTCTCCGGCGGAGAGTATTGCCAGCAACGAGGCAACTTGAAAGCGTTTTCATAAATATAAGGAGTAGTGTGGCCACTCCAGGCTACTGATTTCATAGATCATTTGCTGAACGCTAATTGCGATTCGAATACAAAGGTCGATGCTCACTTTCACTACGTGTACAGGTCCATGATGAGGCATAGTCCTAACGATACCCTTTGAATTACTACAAAGAAGAGCATTTTTGCACCGCCTGGACAAGCCGTTCTATGAAGGGAAAAGCAAATTCTCTAGCTGCAGGTTGATGAAGTACGTCTTGGCAGCAGTGGTATGAGTACTGGTCTGTACTACAGGAAACAAGTCTACGTTCGTTTCTGCGAATATTTCCTGTTCGTTTCTCTTACGTCTATGTATCGACAAGAACTGCATACGAACTCGTATGACTGGCGAAAGGGGCACTACATGCAGGCCTATGGGCGTTCTACGATGGTAGAACGATGGTAGAACGCCCACGGATGAAAGAAGTGTTGCATGTGCAGTACACTATTTGTAATCAGTATTACTTGACCAGTTGCATAAATCTATTTTTGACGAATGACGTGTCGAGCAGATGAATACGCAGTAGCGGGCCTGATGTCTCATCAATTCGCAGCTCAGAGTCTCGTGGCGCGTGCCTGGCAGGAACACGCTATTGGCCTCGTGAGAGCCGAGCTGGCCGAGCTGGCCGAGCTGGTTGAAGCGATGCCGAGACTCCAGCGTTCACCAGTTGCGTTTCCGAGGGTCGGATGGAATCTTCCTATGCACGTCGGATTTGCGTTGGGACGCAGCCAATCAGCATCGACGAGCGATGATTACTGGCCAATCAAGTTCGTGCTCTGAATTGTTGATGGGTGCATCGAGCCCCATTTTAGCGTTACTCGCTACATGTTAGCACAAAACGCGGAGATTTATCTAAATTGCTGCTTGGTGGTCAAGTGTTGATGCAAACAGCGCGCGATGACGGGCCACGCTGCTTGGGGCCAGTCTCGCACTTTCGGCTATGCTCTCGCAGCTCAAACGCCGATTTTCCCGACGCAGCAAGATCCACGGAGAAGAAGACGACGGCAGAATCGTCATGAGCCTCTCGAACAGCAACAGCGCCAGCTCTTTGCCCCCTGTCGACGAGCACAACGCCTGCGAGTACCTTGACACGGCGCTCACCATCTTCGTCATCGGCGCGTCGGGCGACCTGGCCAAGAAGAAGACGTACCCGTCGCTCTACGCGCTCTACACCATGGGCTATCTGCCCGAGCACGTGGTCATCGTGGGCTACGCACGCAGCTCCAAGAGCGATGCAGACTTCCGCACGCAGATCGCGGCCTGGATTAAGCCCAAGACGCCGGAGGGCGAGGCCCGGAAGGAGGCCTTTCTCAGCAAGTGCATCTACCGGAGCGGCAGCTACGACTCGGCCGAGGACGTGGGCAAGGTCAGCAAGGAGATGGAGGCGTTCGAGGAGGCCCAAGGCTCGCCTGTGGCCAACCGCCTCTTCTACTTCGCGATCCCGCCTACGGTCTTCGTCCCCATTGGCACTAGCATCAAGAAGGCGGCGCTCACTACGCGTGGCTGGAACCGCCTCATTGTTGAGAAGCCCTTCGGTCACGATCTCGACTCGTTCGACAAGCTGTCACAGGATATGGGTGCGCTCTATGGAGAAGATGAGATCTACCGCATTGACCACTACCTGGGCAAGGAGATGGTGCAGAACTTGCTCGTGCTCCGTTTCGGCAACGCCATTTTCGAGCCTATCTGGAACCGCAACTACGTGTCTAGTGTGACCATTACCTTCAAGGAGGACATTGGTACCCAGGGCCGCGGTGGATACTTCGATTCGTTCGGTATCATCCGTGACGTCATGCAGAACCACTTGCTGCAGGTGCTGTCGCTCGTGGCCATGGAGCCGCCGGTGCTCGCTGCTGGCAAGGACTACTCGAACTACATTCGCGACGAGAAGGTCAAGGTGCTCAACTGCATCGAACCTATCAAGTTGGAGAACACGGTGCTAGGTCAATATCTAGGCGATAAGGAACGCAATGAGCCGGGCTACCTCGAGGACCCGACCGTACCGAAGGGATCGGTGACCCCCACATTCGCCACGACGGTCATGTACGTGAACAACCCGCGCTGGTCTGGTGTTCCGTTCATCATGAAGGCCGGTAAGGCCCTGAACGAACGCAAGGGCGAGATCCGTGTGCAGTTCCGCCCACCCCCTGGAGCGGAGCACATGTTCCCGGGCGTCAAGATCCCCGTGCAGGAGCTGGTGCTACGTCTGCAGCCGGAGGAGGCCGTATACATGAAGATGAACGTGAAGAGCCCAGGTCTGCAGACCCAGGCAATCTCAAGCGAGTTGGACTTGTCCTACGCCGAGCGTTACGAAGGCACAGAGGTGCCGGACGCATACACGCGTCTGATCCTGGACGTGCTGCGTGGCAAGCAGGCTGCTTTCGTTCGTGACGATGAGCTGCGCGCTGCCTGGAAGATTTTCACGCCGCTGCTGAACGAGATCGAGGGCCAGAAGGTAAAGCCGCTGCCGTACGCCTTCGGCTCGCGCGGCCCCAAGGAGAGCGATGATCTGGTGAACAGGGTGGGTTTCCAGTACCACCACGGTGCGTACCAGTGGCAACCGCGTTCGCGCACTACCAGTGCGCTCTAGGCGTCTCTTATTTGAGCCTAGCGAGGCAACAGACGGGAAATGCCTGTCACCTCGCGCATAAGTATGATGGTGAGTTAGCTAGTCTGCAGTCGCAATAACTTGTGCAGGCCTTCGCAGCATAACCCAAAACATAACAATTTATGACACTATCACTTGAAAATTGTAGCCATGTCTCAAAGCCTTGAAAGATGGCTACAGAATTGCAAATTCGAACGGACCAATCATAACCATTTCTATTTTAAACTTTCAAAGCGACTGAGAGATGAAAGCCCATGGCGTGACCTCTCCAGGCGACGAGGCCACTACTGCTGTTGTCGCGGCCGTGGAATCCGTCGTGCTCAAGCTGGAGAAAGCAGAGGATACGAGCAACGGGTCGTCGACGGCTACATCCTCAGATGGAGAGACGACGACTCTAGAGCTGCAACACAAGAAGATGAAGACGTTTGAGGAGGACCAAGAGGAGACGGTGATTATTCCCCCAGAACTGCGTCGCAGTAGCCGCAAGCGACGTACAGTGGACGTGTTGAGTCCGTCCCAAGGTGCGTCATCTAGCCGCAAATCACCGCATAAGCGACAAAACATTGAGAGAAGCAGGGTGGATGCTCTGTTGAATGCACGTCCTGCTGCAGCAGCGGCTGCTGCTGCCCGTGCTGAAGTTGCAGCAAAGGAGAAGAGACTGAAGCAGACTGTGAAGCGGAAGAAGAATGCATGTGGGAAGACTGGCAAGGACAAAACACCCAAGGGAGTTTTGTCGCCTGTTCAAGACGAGGAGAAGAAGACACCGACGAAGAAACGAAACAGCAAAGCGCGGCGTTCATTGGAGCCGTCGTATTCGTACGAGTGTGAGACACAGTACGTCTCGAACCTCATTGCGGAACTCTACGAAGAGCAAGAACAGGATGATCGAGAGATGTACAGTATCACCAAGGAGACGGTTATTACAGAGACAAGCTCGTGCAACCGGTCACAGGAGGTTGACGACTTGAGCATGGAGGATTTCCGACGCTTGATGACGTATGGTGAAGTAACTGTGGAGTCGTTTGCCACCAGAGTCCTGCCAATGCTGAACTTGGACGCGGACGATGTGTTCTTCGACCTTGGTTGCGGAACAGGAAAAATATTGGTGCAAACAGCTCTTCAGACACCATGCAAGAGAGCAATAGGCATCGAGCTGATGCAGAATCGCGTCCAGGAAGGACACAAAGCGCTGAACCGACTGAAAGAGCGTGATATCTCGATGCTGCATGACAAACAAATTGAGATCTTTCGGGGAGACATTTTTGTTCCGCCAGAGGAAGCTCGTCTGATGGACGCCACTGTTGTTTTCATCAACAATGTGATGTTTGGTCCTCAGCTCATGTTAAAAGTTTTGCAGCTTCTCAGCGAAATGCCCAAGCTGCGATGCGTGATGACTCTTCGCAAAATTTGTGAACGTCACGGCAATGAAAAGTGTTCGCGTGCTGGTAATTACTGCATCTCCTACGTCCAACCACCTATTGAAGAAGAGATCGATGTGTCCTGGGCTGATAAGACCTCTGTGTATCTCTACGAATGCCTCGATTACAAAATTAAGGAGATGACTCGTGCGCTAGCGACCCGTGAGTACCAGCCAGCAGCAGACGCGTCCGAGTGAAGTTGTGCCCGGCCACACCGTAGCGTTTGTCCAAGACCACGTGCAGCTACGAGAAGAAACTGAACGAAGAGCCCCTTTCCATTTGCATGAGCCGGGCTCGCGCTGCATTTACATTAGTGAGTAGATTTGCCAAGAGAATAGAGTATGCGTTGAGTTGCTCACCTCCACGTCGGCTCGCATTCACGGTTGTGTATTGATTGTCTGCTGCTTATACTACCTGTACTGCATGCTGCAGACATATTTGCAATTTCTCCTTTTCAAACTGCCTGTTGCATTCCAAGCTGCTGTCTCACAAGCACAGTGCCTGCTTCTAGATGAGGGTTGATCCCATGTACGAGTCCTGTGCGCTCTGCTCGAAAAAAATCGCCTCGTAAAAGTTCCGAAATGCCTCCATTTCGCCCACGCCCTGGGAATATTTTGCAGCATAGCTATCTGGCCCTGAAGATAACAAGAGCTTGTTCATCGCAGCCTGGAGACACGGAATAAGCTTAGCAAGAGGTGGTGCCGGTCTCTTCTGAGGCGGCTCAGCAGCGCTATCCTCCACAACGCGAGGTTCAGGATTACTTGAACCATACACGACATCATCAAGGTCCTGGAAAGCGTTGCCGCACAAGAATCCCAAACTGTGCTGTAAGGCAGGCATGAACAGGTCGCTCTCCAGCAGGTCCCACAAGTCATTAAGTAGACTAATCACGTGTTCATCCTGACCCTTTTGCTTGTCCGGATAGATCAAAAACTCCCTCCATTTTTGTAACTCCGCGGAATCCTCCTGTTTCTCTGCTGCAGCTACAGCAGTCGGAGATGGCAGCACAGCGAGGAACAGCGCTTGCAACAGCTCATTTAACTCGTCTGCTCGCACCGCAGCCTTCCGACTGACTTTCCATGCTTGCAACTGTGTATTCTCCTTCACGGCAGCTTCCACATGAGTCTTGATCTTGCCCAGAGCTTCATCTAAGAAATACTCGAGTCCTGACGTCAGGAACGCATGGTGAGCCTGCTCTTCAGCCTGTTCTCTCTGTTTCTGTCGTCCCGACAGCTCCACTTGGCTCTTCTCAAAGACTCTCTTTCCAATAATGGAGACCTGTGCGAACACTAGTAGATGCCACAATCCAAAGGCCACAAGAACCGTCAGATACCGCGTGAAGGCCAGCAGCTTGGCATCTTCCCAAAGCTCATTGCGCTTGCTCTTCTGCGTCTTGTCCAGTGTCTTGAGCTCCTGTACGACGCTCTCGAGATCCAGCAACTGATACAGACGCGTCTTGAGTCTGGGAAGGAAACGTCGCACCGTCGCGCGACTCTCGTCCGCCGTAGAGCCCAATGCCAACTGAAGACGCTGATGCTCCGCCATCTGCACCTGAATCTGCTGCGTAAAACGCTCCGCCTCGCTCAGCATGCGTCTGTACGCATAGTAGGCACCCCCTGCACATGCCACGCCCACGCCTGTCACCACTAACAGCTTCTTATGACGACGAGCGAAGCCACACGCCGCCTGCTTGGCATGCTGCAAGGCCGACCACATTATTGTCTAGATTTGACTATTGCAGTGTTTACGGTACAGCCAAATCTATGTGTCATTGGTTGAAATAAATATGTTTTCTTCTTTCGTATTGGTTGAAATAAAGAATAGCTTATGATTGGTTAAATTTTAGCCAAAGATACTTTTAAGCTGAAGATGGCGGAGCAATGGTTGAAATAAAGAATAGCTTATGATTAGTTAAATTTTAGCCAAAGATACTTTCAAGCTGAGCAGGCGATGAGTGCGACGCCTGGGCGCTTTGATGCGCTGTTGACGCAGCTGGCACAGCAACATGGCGGCGTGGAGTCGCTGCTAGACTCGTTCTTCGACTTTCTGCATCGCAAAACCGACTTTTACGTAGTTTCGAGCGACCCTGCGAGACACAAGATGGGCTTCATGCCTGGTCAGGCACAGCAGAAGGTGCTCCAAGCTTTTCAGAAGTACCCACTCAAGAATCTGGACGGGAATAGCACCAGCGGAGCTGCTAAAGCCACGACTAACTCAAGAACACTTAATATTGCTTCAACCAAACAGAATGGAGCGATGGATATAGCTCCTATTGCTAAGGAGGAAACTGAACCGAAGCTTACAGAGGACGGCAAACAAGGTAAATTCGTCTAGTTGCATGACTTGATAGTGGATCGTACTTATTGACGATTGTGATGTAGTTCCAGTGGCTAATGGTGGGGTAGCTGCTGGTTATACATGGACGCAGACACTAGAGGATGTTTCGGTAGGTTTGTGGTGAGTTATTGCTGTGTTGCTGATTAACTGACAGGGCTGTATTCAGATTCAAATGGAGTTAGCACAAGGTACACGAGCAAAGGACTTGAGCTGTCGGATCGAGTCGACAAAGCTGCATGTTACATTAAAAAGTGATCCGACTAAGCCACTGCTGGAAGGAGAATTTCCCGAGAAGATTCGTGCTGATGAGAGTATTTGGTCACTGGAGAATAACCACACGCTGAACATCTCACTGGAGAAGATCAAGCCTACGTGGTGGGCCAGTGCAGTTAAAGGCGGACCGGAGATTGACACAAGCCAAGTAGATTCGCGAAGGAACATTCAGGAGTATGATGAAGCTACGCAGGGCGCTATCAGGAAAGCTGTGTACGACCAGCGTCAACAACAGTTAAATGGTGGATTGTCGCTCACACCCGAAGAGCAGATGCTTCAGGAAGCGAAGAACTTGCCTGGTTCACCGTTTCTGCCTTCCACACAATAAGATAAACACAATCATGTCGTTCCAATATTCAACTGTGCACACGTTTCATTTCTACTGCCAGTTCCTAAATCTACGAGCACCATGGCAGTATCTCTCATAATGGCAACGTCTGGACCCATGGTCGAGAATAAAGTTACAAGATGCCCCAGTGACGTTCGAACCCGTTGAGTAGACGGCAAATGGCCTGAGCACCGCTCATCGGGTACTCCGAGATGGAGATGGTCTCGTCCAGCTGTATCATAACATAGCACAATATACGTCAGGCCTTGTACTGCTATCAAAAATGTCAACAGCACGTACATAGTTGCAGTTCTCCTTGGAGATGTGGCCATGAGCCATGGCACCGAAGATGAACACGACCGGCTCGTCCTTGGGCAGCGACTCGACCCACTCCCAGGGATTCACAAGAGTTCCAGTACGCGTCAGTGCATACTTCTTGCAGTTGGCCGGCAAGTACTTGGTCACGGGGTTCTTGATCACGTTCAGCAGCGTGTGGTTACCGTCCGACGAGCGAATTTTCAGCGTATGCAGCAATTGCACTAATAAATAAACATCATTAGTATCTCCACACCAATAGTAATATCACTGCAACGTACCCATGAGACCAGCAAAGCGCTTGTAGGTACGAGGCACTCGCATCTGTGAGCTCACCTCGATGAGCACGCCCTTGCTGCTCTTGATGTACATCTACAGCAAAAATAATATCAGCAAAACTACTAGACAGTCCTATCAGTCCTACAATACTTGCCTTGAGATAGCCAGCCTTATTTAGTGGCGAGTCTAGCAGCGCCATGAGCTCCTGGTGCAGAATATCGGGACGCGACTGACTGGCCTCGCGGTTGAGTTTCTTGTGGATGCCCTTGTGGTCATCGCAGTTGAGCAGCTGATAGCCCTTGGACGTCTTGACCGTCTCCAGCGCCGCCTGCTCCAGGATCACGATCACCTGGCGCCGCTTCACGTCTTCCTTGCTCGCGCTCATTGTCAATAATGGCACTCAAAGCACTGGTCACGACAAATTCGGATCTAATATCGGATGTTTCCTAACTTCGGTGTTAATTTCGGTATTATTCGTACCTGTAAATTTTGATACATAAATGATGTGGACCACATATATCACAGTGTAATGGCTACATGTATGTGGTCCACAAATGTCGATCTTGAAGCGACGTATCCAATGTGTCATAATGCTTGTCTTGTTGATACTTGTGCTGTCTATTTCGTGCGTTAATGCTGCTGTACTACGTCGCACATGGACATCACAGCCATGGTGTGAAAGTGTGCGTAAACCGCAGTGGCCATTCGCATATCAGAAGACCTCATCACAAACGCTCGAGTGGCAAGGCCGAGTCAACCCGAATGACCAAGATATTCGCCATCGTTGCTCCGTTTTCGGTGTTCAGAGCAAGTGTCATATATGTGGAGACTTTGCCTGTAATGGCAACAGTGGTGATCGTTGCGCTATCCAGTTGCAGGGGATTCCCTGGTCAGCACTGCCCACGAACATTCCGACAGTGTCGGACGTCCCGTGGGCTGTAGGAGGACAACATCGCTACGACTATGAAGGTGCGACACATCTCTGTGTGTTTCTGTCGGGTAGTAGCTGTCTGTCACCGTTCACGACAGACTTTTCTCAGTGTGATGTGAGGTGTTGGGGCACGCAGTCCGGGTCGTTGACGTACAAGGGAGTTCATCCGAACAGAAGCTCGAGTGATGCAGAAGCGTCGGATATTTGGAGTTATTCTCCAGAATTTGGCGCATCTGGACGTTCACAAGGACAAGTGACAACGGTAGCGGGTGACGGCACTGCAGGGTTTCTCGATGGACCAGCTGTGACGGCCAAGTTTAACCATCCTCGAGGGGTGGCAGTGGACTCGAATGGTGTCGTATACGTCGCTGATACGGCAAACCATCGCATTCGGATAATTGACCCGAACACGGGGATGGTATCGACGCTAGCGGGTGATGGAATTGAGGGATTTACGGATGGAAACGCACTTTCAGCAGCTCGGTTTTCATATCCATCAGATGTTGCAGTATTGGAGTCGAATGCAGGAGCGACTATAACGGTCTTCGTAGCCGACACAGGGAATCATCGCATTCGACGCATCTTTAATGGCGTTGTAACTTGTCTTTCGGGGTTGTGTGGTGCTGGAGTTGAGACTGTGAGACTTTCACAGGGACCAGAGAAGCCTCATGCAGGTCTGGCCGATGGAAATGCCCTTGGTGCTCGATTTGATTCTCCCATGGGTGTAGCAGTTGATGTCGACGGAGTTGTTTTTGTCGCGGATACAGGCAATCACTTGATTCGGCGAATTGAACCAGACGGAACCACACATACAATAGCTGGTGGTGTGGTTCCATCCGAGGATGCAGATACACCCGGCTGCTTGTCACCATGTCTGCGCGGTGTTCGTGGATTTCGAGACGGAAACCTGACTTATGCTCGATTTGAGAGTCCACGGTCCATTGCTGTTGGTGCTCAACGCACCTTAATTGTTGGTGAAGGCCATCGCGTCCGCCGGGTTACGTACGACGGTGGTGCGGTATCGACAATTGAGACTATTTCATCAACTAACCGCGTTGTCACCTTAGCTGGATCCAATGTACCTGGACATGTTGATGGTGAAGGCAATGAAGCAACGTTCAATGCACCGGCTGGTGTTGCTTTCGCTGCTGATGGACGAGTGTATGCTGCTAGCTCTACGGATTGTACAATCCGTCAGATATCCCCTGCTTCGCTAGTCTCACGACCTGTGACTTGTGAAACCCGAGCTACACAAGTGCTCCGCCCTAGCGGTTGTGCATCATACGAGCAACCAGTAGATGAACTATTCCTTCAGGAGACACCGACGGCCAACAACATATTTCACAACTACCGACAGCGCAAAGAATTTGATCCTGTCTTGGGTACAGCGATTTCTGGACGAACTCTGAAGGATTGTACAGGTTCACCACCCGCTGATGAACTCGTACAAGGAGATCTTGCTCTTCCTTTGCGCGATCCAGACACACAAACAATCACAACCAGTGTTTTTGAAGACCTGGAATATGGCACCACGATAAAAGTAAGTTGTCCAGCAGCCTGTGATCCTACAACTACAACCGCCAAGGTGTTTGGCTCAGGCTTTTATAGTGATGTGTCTTCAATCTGCCTCGCTGCAATTCACAGTGGTGCAATTACGGCAGCACAAGGTGGTCTTGTAACAATAACTCTGGAACGCGGAACCCAACCAGCAGCCACGGCATCCCAGACTATTGGCACTACAGCAAATGGCGTGACATCACTTAGCTTGCCGTCATCCCAGAATGATCGTGCTCGGTTATTCAGTGTTAAGGCATATCTCCGATCAAAACTTGAGGTGCAGTCCGTCGCAGGAGCACCAAATGCACCACTTGGCTCTCAGCAAGATGGTTGCGGCTATCTAGATACACAACCTCCATTAGCTGCTCGTTTCTTGGGAATTGCAGGACTTGATATTGCTAGAAGCCGCTCGCTCTCACGTACAGATTTCCTGTACATTGCGGATGCCGGTAATAACCGTATTCGCGCGTTATCTTCGAGTTGTGCTAAGGTTTGTGAAAACGGTGGAGTTTGTACAGCTCCAGACATATGCACCTGTCCTTCAGGTTGGACTGGTGATGACTGTACAATTCCTGTGTGTAGCACAAGCTGTGGATCACGACAAATTTGCGTGAGTCCCGATAAATGTGTATGCATTCCTGGATACGGGGGCTTTCCAACATGCTCTTCACCCCAGTGCGTGCAAACCTGTGGACACGGAGGAGTTTGTTCGGCTCCTGATACTTGCACTTGCACGTCAGGGTGGTTTGATTCGAACTGCACGACACCAGTCTGCACCCAAACTTGTGGTAATGGAGGTAATTGTACAGCACCAAACACCTGCACATGTCCCGATGCGTGGAAAGGTATTGATTGTCGTGTTCCAGTGTGCACTCAAACTTGTAGCAATGGTGGAAGTTGCGTTGCTCCCGATTCGTGTTTGTGTGCTGCCGGGTGGAGTGGATTTGACTGCAGTCTTCCTATTTGCCCTCAAGGTGACTTTGTGCCGCATCCAAGTGGATATACCAATGCTTTATCACGTCCATTATCGGTAGAGAGCTACGTGCCCTGTGATTTCTCTCGATGGTGCCTTGAAACTGGTGAGTTTGACTGCCTTCACCGCTTGTATTCTACTTCCAGTTCAGTCGTGAATGCATCGAGCGGCTTAGCATCAAAAGGGAAGACACCACCATCTTACGGTGATTGTTTGCTTCTTGAATTGGGGGACGACGCGTTAGCACAGTTCCAATATCTCTCCGAGCTCAATGTAACAAGTGATTTCTATCGCTTTGCACCTGTCAAGCCGTACGGTTGGGATACATCTGCTCCGTGGAGAGGCATATCAACGGCAGAAATTGGGTTCTCGCCACCATTTCTTCTGACAAGTGACCGACAAATAGCTCTCGTCGAACGCAGACGAATTGTACAAGGTGTCTACGCTTGTGCCCATGGGGGTAGTTGCGTAGCTCCAGACGTATGTGAATGTGCTTCAGGTTGGGCAGGTTTTGATTGCCGCACTCCAATTTGCTCACAAGGCTACTACTCACCAAACCAAGCTACTTTCTTGGCAGCAGAGCCACCTACAGCTAAACATCCACGACAACCAATTTCCAACCCGACATACAATGCAACAGTCGAGCAAATCGCATACACTCAAGTTACTGTTACCGCAGAGACTCGCGGTGGTGTGCGCTATGAACCAATGCAAGGAGGATATGCTTGTTCAATCCGCAGCATCACTGAATGGGAAAAACCATTGACACCTGACGGATCTCCAGCCTATTACTTCAATCATCCCAATTACTACTCGCGCTACATGGATCGCGAATTATCCGCTGATGGTCATTATCACACGCAGTGGACGGGTATGGCGTGGCCTGCACTTTATAATCTATCTAAACCTCCGTTGGATGACACTCGAGAAGGTTGGAAACGTGGTGGCATCTGGAGCTACATATCCGGAAGAGCTTGGCAAAAAGGTGTTTGTCTCCTCGAATTCAACCGTACTTGCTCTTCTGGATCGCAAGCAACAGACCTTTTGACAGGAAATCAAGGTGTGCTGGTAGTTGACACGGATGCGTCGTATCGACCGCAAGTCACGTATAGTGCACAAGATGCTGTTCGCCGAGGTTTCTGGAACTCTACAGAATTTGGTGACTGTGTAGATCGTGTTGAACGTGGTTGCTTCAACAATGGTACATGCGTAGCACCTAATGTTTGCGAGTGTGCTAGTGGCTGGACTGGTACAGATTGTTCGATACCTGTTTGCACGCAAAATTGCGTGAATGGAGGCAACTGCACGCTTCCAAATACTTGTACGTGTGCATTGGGTTGGTCAGGAACTGATTGCTCCATCGCACTGTGCGCCCAGGAATGCCGCAACAACGGGACATGCATTGCACCTGACCAGTGTGAATGTGTCACTTGGGATTCAAAGTGGCGTGATGGTCGTGAAAATGGTGGAAGGCCCGTTTTCCAGCTTCCCGATGGAAATGCACAATACACAGGCTATACGGGCTACGATTGCAACACTCCAATTTGCGTTCAAGCTAAGCAATTTGTTTTGAACGTGGCATCTCGTTCGTCCAGCAATTTTCGTGCGTTGCGTGGAAATTACGATAGCGCCACTGCAGTTCGCAACTGTGAAACGTACCGCTGTCCTCAATACGACGTGGAGCTCGTTGCCAATGACGGACACACTTTTCAAAGTGGGTGCTCTGTTGGTGACCCTGAGCCCAATCCTACGCGCAGTGTTAACCTCACAAGCGCTAAACAGATCCAGAATTTGCTCGATTATCGTGACGACCTCAATATTGCGCGCGTGTCTGATAACTATCTGTGTGGAAATGTAGTTTGGCTGCAAGGTGACATCGAAAGCGACAACGGAACGAACCGCGTAGTTCGTACAAACTACGTCAATGTATCCAAAGTGGACGACGTCACATGGGAATACGGCATTTCAACCCCGGGTGAAGGAGTCTATGAGTGTTTCAACCTAGGCGCTTGTGTAGCCCCTGATGAATGTGCGTGTGGTGATGGTTGGACGGGTATTGATTGCAATACGCCACTTTGTCGCTTTCAAATGGCTGATAAATACGCCGGAGTATCATCTGGATGCAGAAACGGCGGTGTATGTGTGAGCAAAGACCAATGCCGATGTATCACAGTGAATTCTACACTTCATGAGAATTATCCTACAGCACCGACAGGACTTACCGGGTACTTTGGATCTGATTGCGCTTTACCAATCTGCATCCAAGGCATTTTCGATCCGATCTGCAATGCGAGTGTTGTGGCAAACGACCTCAACCTTACAAGTGGAAATATTACCGGCATTGACAACATGGCCAGCCGTATCGTGAGCAGTGGTGATGGTTGTTACCGTTGTAAAAATGGTGGACTCTGTGTTGCCCCTGATGTTTGTGCCTGTGCGGAAGGCTGGAGTGGTTTCGACTGTTCTACTCCTGTATGTAAGCTGTCCAAGGCAGTCACGAAATCGGTTCGCAAAACACTTTTCACTGTGGATGAACTCAAAGTTGAAACCTTTCGTAATGATCCGTGTGGCACTGGAGGTGGTCGATGGGGCAAAGAGATTGTAAATGGTGCACTGGTAGGTCAAGGTAATTGTACGCTTCCAATGAAGTGCACTTGCTTGTGTCGAAAGCGTTATGACAAAAACGTTTGCGAAGCTACTGGTGAACTTTGTGATAAGCCATGGCATGACCTGTTCAGTCGATGGAGATCAATCCCACCAGGTTATGTGTATGGCACTCGTGACTGTGTCGATGGATTTCAAGGAATCGAGGACGCTGATGGTAATTTTCAGAGTTGTCATCTTCAGATTTACGTTCCATCCACTTGGCGTCGCTACACTATCAGTGTCGTGGCCATTCTGTCAGTGCTCGCTCTGATTGTTCTCGTGGCTTGGTACTACATCCGCAAGAAAGTCCGACGTGCTCTACTACTTGCCAAGGCTGAACGTCGTCGCTCGCGCAAGAACTCGGAGGAAAACATGATGAAGCCCAAACCTGGAGCTTTCGCACACGCCAAGAACGATTAACAGAACGACAACCACCTCACCGCAATAGACAAGACAAGTTTCTATTATCTTCCGGCATGATTCCTGTTTGCAAATTAGTTTTCTTGTTTCAGACTGGTCTACGAAACCAGCATCTGAATAGGGATCTGCGACGACGTTTGCTGTCGCTCTTCATCCTCACCTTGTTGGTCTTGTTGATCACTGACCACTACAGCAGGTGCTTTATCGACCCCAGACACCGAGGGCAGAGAACCAATAGCGTTTGAGGCTTCAGCTGCACGTAAATACTCATCGCGACGACTTTGCGACTCGCTCAAAAACGCAACTAGCGCTCCAGGAGGACCAGTACTGCCCTGCTCTCCCGCCGTACTGGCTGCTGATAGAGGCTCGATACTAGGAAGTAGCTCTTCCTCTTGCTTCACGCGTGCCAAGATGAGTTCCTCAAAACAGTTGTCTCGTGGTGGCAGGCTAAACTCGTGCCGATCTTCGGGCTCCACATAGCGCTCTGCTGAGCTTCCAAATTCTTCGAGTATGGCGGCGCATGTCGTCTCAACTTTACGCTCTAGCACTGAGAGGGACGGGAACTCGTTCATGACACGCATGTACCAGTCGTTCATTTCTGCTATTGAGTCAAAGTGATGGCGATACAGCGGGCGAAAGTTGGGCGTGCCCTCCAAAAACACCGTGCGAATATGGTGCTCTCGTGCCTGGCGGTGGAACGGCAACTGACGATCGAGCATAATGCGCTCCCAGCCGTAAACACCGTGAAGAGCTATGCCATAGAAGAGACCCAGATCGTGGATCCATGGACACCACCACACTGGTAGATCTGCTACCAAACTCTGGTTTCCGGACTTCAGGAAGTCGTCTAGTGCATCTCGCTTCGTTGACAGGATATCTAAAACGTCTTCTAGCAACTGTGTACGCCGCATGGTAACCCAAGCTGTGTTGCGAGCTTTAAGTCCATGTGCCAGAACACCTTCGAAAGCATCCACAAACTCGATGCCAATGAGATCGCCTAACGCAACAGCGCGCTGGTCTGAACCTAGGGGGTCCGCGCGCATACGTGCAACCTCCCGGCACTTAGGAGCAAACTTCGTCTCATAGAATGTTCGTGCCTGTGTTGCGGTCTTGTTCAGATTGCCCCACTCCACAATGTTGCGCCACGAAATGCTATCCGTCTCCCACGAAAAATCTCGAGCCTGCTCCGTCACAAATGGCAGCATTGACGGTGTGGCTCTACCGTCAGGCGCAACTACAGCCCGCTTCGCCAAAATCCGAGGCGCGCCGTGAAGGGCCATCATGTACGCGAAGGAACGACGTTCTTCCTTAGTCCAGTCTGAATTTTTCATGCGGTGCTGGGGAGCAGGGGCCACTGTAGCCTCCGGGAGTTGGCGAGCATTGTGCAAAACTGTCATGTGCCGAAGAATATCCACCTGCGCAAGCTGCATGGCCTTCAGCTCCAATCGTCGCAACGTCAAAGCACGAGCACGCATTTCCTGGCCAACTTGACGCCTTTGCTCAATAGCTATACGTTCTTTTTTGTACCTCTCCTTTTCGTGCCGCCGTTTGATCTCCTCAGCAGACAGAAGCCAACCCAGCAAACGATTCATGTGCTGCACCTCTGGCTGCTTGAATGAATTGGCAGCTGCAGTTATATCACTTACTTGGGTAGAGTTACCATTGCTCTTGGGGGCACTTTCGTAGCTTGTAGCACTTTCCGAGTCAACATCACTCATGTCCGCATCATCTTCAGCGGACGCGGTACCCTCCTTCTTCACCAGACTCGCTGCTAGCGCAGTGTTAGTCTGATCGGAGCCTCCGTTGCTTACTTCGCGAGCAGCTTTTTCTAGTCGTGCAAAGTACAACCGCGGATCTGCCAGAATTTGGGCACACCGGCCATATCCGTGAAGGAATACACCCATCAGCAAGTTTCGGTCGGCGTCCTCGTTCCACCATGGCGTGATTTGGGTCCATGCCGGTCGTTCACCCAAGTCAACCAATTCAATATGCGGTACTAGCTTGTCCACACCATAGTATCTGGCACGTTCGTCGATACTAGCAGTGGGACTAGGCCTCGGCTTAGAGCTTTCCTCATCATTTTTGTATAGATCATCGCACACATCACAAGCAGTTGTTAGCAGCTGCTGCAGCCGTTGAAGCATATCCAGTCGAACCAGCATGCGTCGACCGCCACCTTGCTTTGACTTGAGCACAAAGTCCTCTTCCTTCAGAACTGCTGACAACTCTTCTTCATCAATAAGGTTTTCTTTTTGAGCAAACGTGGCTGCGTGAATGGACGCTTTCACGAAAGTAGAATCATCCTTGCGCTGATCACACGCTAGACCAGACACATAAATAAATCCACGCGCAAAGCGCTCCACTTCCTTTACAGAACGACTACCGCCGCTCTGGCTTCGAATGATCTCCCAACGGCCAAATCCGTAGTGCATCAGGGCGCGTTGCAGGCGATCGCGACCATTCTGTGTCCATTCACGAGGTGCACTCTTCTCCTCAAGCCGTTCACGCTCTTCCTTTTCCTTCTCCCGCTTCTCTTGTTCGTACTCATCATCTGAGATACTGCCATCGGAGTAGCTGCCACCGTCTCCAAAGCGTGCCACTCGAGTTCGCTTGCGTTGCTGCGGAAGCAAATCTTCGGTTTCAATTGGGTCAGGCTCTGATAGACCCACAGCCTTCTTCCAAAAATCAGGGTCGTCAAGATCCACATCATCTGATGTTGTTGCTGACACGAAACTTGCTTTCGAGAAGCTTGATTGTGCCTGCTCGGTGTATTGGATGATCTGGGACGACCGCTGCAAGATTTGATCAATGTCTAGCGCACAGAACTGCTCGCCAGCGGTGTCGTCATCGCGGAATACATCATAGGCACCTCGCTTTAGCAGCTCATCGATTTCTTTTGATTCTTGTGCTTTGGAGCTTTTGTTTCGCTTCTTACCACCCTCTTCCTCATTTTCACGACGCATATGCGTAAGCACGGCTTTATCCAGGCCCAGCTTCAGGGAGGCCTTGTGGAACATGTGCATTTCATAGGTCTTACGAGTGATGAGACGATAAATCTTCACCGAGTGTGTTTGACCAATACGATGCGCGCGAGCTTGAGCCTGCAGGTCATTCTGAGGATTCCAGTCGCTATCGAAAATGATAACGGTATCTGCTGCTGTCAAATTCAATCCCAAACCACCAGCCTTGGTCGACAACAACATCACAAACCGCTTATATTCGGGTTTCACGAACCGATCCACAGCAGCTTGACGATCATTACCACGGATGTTACCGTCCAATCGCTCGTAGAGGTACCCACAATAGCGTAGATAATCCTCGATGATGTCCAGCACACGGACCATTTGACTAAAGATAAGCACTTTGTGCCCTCCATCATTCAGACGTGGCAGCAACTTATCGATAAGCACCATCTTGCCACAGCACTTCACCATCATTTCGTGACGCTGCGCATCCGTCGTCAAACCTTCGTTCAAAATCTCCTCAACGCCGTTGTTCAAATAAGGATGGTTGCAACACTTGCGGAGCTCCATCATGACATTCATCAGGTTCGGTACGTTGCGTGGGTTACCACCACGGTTTAAAAACGCTGTGTTTCTCTCGTAAATCGCACGGTACCATTGCTTCTGAACCGGAGTGAGCTCTACCTCAACGATGGTCTCCTCCTTCGGAGGTAGCGACTTTTCGACATCCTCCTTCACACGACGCAGGAGATATGGCTTCAGCATTTTGTGTAGGTCAGCCACTTGCTGAGCTTCATGAAGGTCACCAAACTTCTCGAGGAAATCAGAAACGCTCGGGAACGATCTTCCATCCAAAAAGTTAAGCAGTGCCCACAGCTCTTCCGTCTTATTCTGGAGAGGAGTGCCCGTGAGAAGCACACAGTGATCGCGACGCAGAGAACGCATCTGCTCCACGAGACGCGAGGACTGGTTTTTCAGTCGGTGAGCTTCATCAACCACAAGGCAACGCCAATGGATTTTTGAGAGAACGGCAATGTCCTTAATCGCCACTTCGTACGTCGTCACAAGAATGTTGAAGCGGTAAGGTTTCTTCCTGTCGGGACGAGAATTTTCGTCCAGGAAGCTAAATTCGAAGTCGCGAATAATTTCTCGGGAGGCACTGTTGCCGTGGTAAACGATACAGTTCATAGTAGTCCACGTTTCACATTCGTTTTGCCACTGTACAATCAATGACAGCGGTGCCACAATCAAGAAGGGTCCGCGGATCCGAATCTTGGGGTCATCGCGAAGGAGATTCAAGAACGAGAGTGTCTGGATAGTCTTACCCAAACCCATTTCATCTGCCAGAATACTCGGTCGTTCATTATACCAATTCCAAAGCAACCAGTTCAGGCCCTCTAGTTGATAAGCACGCAGTGAGAGTGATTGGTCCTCACCAAATTTGGGTGAGTTCTCCAGTTTGCGGTACTCGCGAATGCTTGGACGTGGTCGCGCCTTCCACATTTCCTCATCAGGGATAACGATCGTCACCTTGTACTTTGCAAGCGCGGCATCATCCTTGATATCACACGCACGTTCCCAAGTCGCTTCCTCGTACGGCAAGATCCGCCACTTGATATAGTAGCGCATACCATCATCAACAGGAGCATCGGGGAAGTTGGGATCGGCAGGCATCGGCGTGTCTTTGCGATGAGCAATAATGCGGTGAATCTCCAGATACTCTGGGTTAAAGTACTCGAGTTCATCCACAGCAAGCGAATCCTCGTCCAGATCACCAGTTTGGCGGTGTGGGTGGTGGAGACGATGCTGTTCCTTCTCGTGAAACCTCTTGATCTTCTGCTTGTTCGTCAGTGGATCTAGCTCTAGCAGCACTTGTTTCGTCTCCCAGGAAGCGTGCATGTAAGCAAACCCCTTCCACTTGATCAGATACTCCGCGACTGTCGTCTTAGTTGGTCGGTTGGCAAACAAGTTGTCGCTAGCTGAATCTGTTGCTGGTGCAACTGCTGGTTCCTCCACTTCACGTTGTCGCAGTCCCATGATCTTATCAATCACCATATTCGTCGGTACGACCTGTTCTTCGTTTGGTTTTGTTTCCTTGAGTTTGCTCGTATCCAATTGAAACTCTGCTTCATCCGACTCACTATCTTCTTCTCTGCGTCGTTTCTTGTGTTTCTTGTACTTCTTCTTGTACGTATCACTCTCATCACTCTCAATATCTTCGTCCGAGTTCGGCACATGGTACGACTTTCTCTTCTTATTAGCTCCACGTTTACTATGCCGTCTCTCGTCCAGTTGTTCCGCCAAGACACGATCTTCGTCCTCTGTCTTGTGTTTGGGCTTCTTGTCCATGACGCGACGTGCGTGGCAGACTTCACACTCTCGTGTGCGTCGGTCCCGGTTCGGGTGTTGACAGGCCGCACAGATCCAGGGCTTTTTCACGGGTTTCGGGGGCTGCAGCTTGCGTTTCCGCTCGCGCTTGGCCTGGCGGTTGGCCAGACTCGTGTTGCAGGCTTTCATCTTGTTAAAGTCGTCGTCTGGCTTCTCACAGAGCGGACAGACGTAGGCGTCCAGCGCCTCGAGCTCCTCTTGGGTCAGAATGAGGCCGCAACAGCTCGGATGGACCCAGCCGTTGCAGCCGCCCGAGCCGCGGATGCACTCGATCATGATGCCGGCGCCGTCTGACTGCTGACACACGCAGTACGGAGTGGGGTCTGGGGTCGCCATGGCGCGTGGTCGCGAGGGGGAGCGGGGGACGCTTCGGAACGTTCAGTCGTGCTCTCCTCGCTCTCTTAAGCCAAACTGCCTCCGCCTTCTCCTCAAACCACCGCATTTGCTTCCAATATTGGAAATATTGGAAATTTCTAAAGTGAAATTTTCAAAATCTATACGAAATTCAGATTTTCAAGCTGCACAAAATGCCTTGGTTTTTAAATAGAAATGTTGTGAAATTAGAACTCATATGTGAAGGATTTCTTGGCGATCAATTCTGCAGCTTCCTTCTCAGCGTCGGGATCGAGTACTGCAACGTACTCGCTGTTTATTGCCGATGGAGATTGGTCTAGTCCGAGATCTCGCTTCCCCTTGCGGGATTGGCCCAGTCGTCGTCGACTGCCAGGCTTGTTTGTCGCTCCAAAGAGCGCTGGCTGTCCTTGTTGCTGCGTCTGTTCTTGCTGTTTCTGAGGTTGTTGCTGCTGTTGGGATGGATTGCTCTCCGCGAACTGTGCAGGACTCTTTTGTCTGTTTTGCCACGACTTTTGCGAAGATTCTTGTGTAGCAGCACCAATGACGTGGACTGTGTAGCTCTCTTTCTGCAACTGCGGCTGTTGCTGCTGTAATTGTCGCTGTTCTTGAGGCTGATGAGGTTCCTGTGGATGGTTATTTTGCGGTTCGTCCTGCGGTCGTTTGTCGTGGATAATGAACGAGTTGCCATTCTCGTCGTACTCGACATCAGTCAAGTGCTTCATATCCATGACAAAGCGTCCGACATCTGCAACACAGAAGAGAATGGACACACCAAGCGACGGACCTGTCTTGACGACCATGTCGGGGTCCCAAATGAGGAATACGAACGCGTAGAGCCATGTGAGGATCTTGCAGCGCAGCATATTGCGCTCAAAGTGTTCGGGCGACGGGAAGATCGAGCTCGAAATCTTCGGACCATACACAAGCATCACAGCGAGCGCCATGGGCACCCATGCCAACGTGTAGAGCGTCTGCAGCTCTTGTTCTGCCTGCACACTCTCGTCCGGACACTGAAAGAACGACGCCACGAGTGACGCCGACAGGTAGAACTCCAACCCGCACACTAGCATTGCCTTGAGCGAGTTCTCATAGAGCTCTCCCAATCCCTTAAGCGGATGATCCACGAGCTCCCGCACAGCCGGCGCCATAGTGGCCACCGTTGCCGCCATCTTCACTTCTGAAGTTGCCAACCGGCTAGTTTTCTGACTAGTCCAATTGTCGCTCATTTGGATTGGTCAAATATGTAACCATTAGAAATGTGTCACATCTGTTACTTTATAAGGTCACTTAGTAAGTAGCTAATTGCGATTGGTCAAATATGAAGTTGGCTTGGTGATATATGTAGCCAATAGACAACCAAAGAAGATTTCTTAGAGCCATCATGGAGTGGGGTCCGCTGCAGCCGATCTTGTCGCTATTAGAGCCCGAGGAGGACACTCTGGACCGCAAGCAGATGGACACGACGTTGTCACAAGCACTAGGTGGTGAGGAGCTCACGACGGCTGTGCGTACGGCCTCCATCGCGCAGTTAGACGTGGCTTTAGGGCATACGGAACAGTTTCCATTGAGTTTTCTGCTGTTAGTAGCAGCAAAAGCCACGAAACTAGAGCACGCTCGACACCAAGAGGAGCTGGGCGAAGCGCGCGTGACGCTGCTGCATCAGATCTCGCAGTTGCTGCTCCATGTACCAATTGCAGTGGCGTCTAAGGAGATGAAGAGACTCAGTGTTCTCTGTGATCAGTACGCGCGGCTTGCTGTGGACATGCAGCAGAGTATCAAGGCTGTGTACCCACTCAGGAACTTTTTACGTCGCTTTCACGAGCAGCACGCGGTGCTCACGCCACTCCATGCACAGTGGTTGTATTTATGTCTTCATTCCAAGTGTTATTTTGCAGCTATGGAGCTGTTAGACGAGTGAGAGTTCATGTTAGAGATAGAAGAGAAGATGACAGTTCTAATGACGTCTTTATTATGTGGTTTTGTTGCTAGGACGTTGGTGGAGATCCATTCGCAGTCTCATTTCGTCACTTGTGTCGACTTTTTGGGCTACGCGTACTATGGGGGACTGCTGTATCTTGGAGAGAAGCGATACCAAGACGCGTTGGATTTTTTCCAGCTGGCGATTACAGCCCCTGCAGTGTCGCTCAGTGCCTTTGTGATTGAGGCGTACAAGAAACTGCTGTTAGTGACGCTCATTCTGCGTGGAGAAGCTGTGGTGCTGCCCAAGTACACACCGTTCGTGGTCACACGTCACGTGGAGAACCACTGTACGGCGTACGCTGACTTGGCCAACGCATTTGTTGTGGATAAGGACTCAGCGGCGGTCCAGGAGGTCGTGGCCAAGAACGAAGAGCTATTTATTCAGGAAGGCAACTTCGGTCTCGTGAAGCAGGTCGTGCAGGCGTTCAAGCAGCGGAAGCTGCTTCAGCTTACTCGCACATACGCCACAATTGAGCTGACAGAAATTGCGACGGCGGCTGGTATGTCGAGCAGTGATGCCGTGGCTGCCGAGAAGATGCTGCTGACACTGATCTCCGACGGCCAGATGGACGCTATTATCGACAAGCAGAAGGCCATGGTGCGTTTCGTGCTAGAGAACGAAGATGGCGGTGCATATCAGGACGAAGTGCAAGGTGAAGCCACAAGGAAGCTGCAGGAAGAGATGGAGAAGCTCGTGATGGTTGCGTCACAACTGCGGTACATGGATGTGGAGCTTGTTACGAGCGCGAAATTCCAGTCTCGTTTGCAGAAAGACAAGGATCGGCGTTCGAGGACTAACATGCTGCACAACCAGCAAGGCGACGAGCGTATGATCATTGAAGGTGCCAGCGGCATGGACACAATGGAGTAAGCAACAAAAAACAGGAAAAATCTACAGCACAACTACGATCTGCTGACATGATAAATGGTTGCAAGAATTGGTTTTTGAGATACACACTCTATTGATTATCATCTCACTGCATAACAAGCGCCAACTGAATCTTACGTTGGCGCACTAGCGACACTGGGTTCTTCATGCGGATCACTCGGCACAACGCAGGGTTGCCAGCGTTAAACACGCGGTAGATGCTGTACGTGGACCCGTGGATCGCTGCCTGATCCAGCTCGTTCATACTGATCTCGAATACGCCCTTCTCCATCGTTCGTGTGGACTTCACCTCGATGTACTCCACCACTTTGCCTGCGGATGAAAGCGTTAGGTCGTATGGTAGACCTGACTCTTCTTGCTCGTTCACCCACTCGACAGTCATGCTCGACTCGTTGTCAGCATGCTGCTGCTTGAGCTGGTTGAACACATACTCTTCACCCCAGCGACCGATTGCTTCTCGCTCCTCCTTTGTCATCGTGTTTGACAACGACAGAGTCTGCATTCCAGGGCCAGATGACGGAGGAAGTGGTGGGTGATATGGAGCTCGACCTACATTTCCGCTTGCTGGTTGCACTGGAATCGGTGGATAGTAAGGTCTCTGCATTTGCATGCCATAGTTTTTACCACTTCCTGCCGTGTTGTAGCTTGTCGATGGCGGCAAAGTCGGAACAGGAGGCAACCAAGGATCTTGGCCTGTTTGCTCGTACGGAGCGTAGTTTTTCTTCGCAGGAACATCTTCGGCAGTGACCTCTCCATCTTCCATGTCCTCCGAAATACGCTTGCGATTAGCACTTTCAAGTGCAGATGAAGAGGCTGCACCGTCCTCAGTTAGCTGGATCCACAATTTGTCAGCTTCACTGGCAGGAAGTGGCGGCAAAAGCTGGGTCTCCACTAGCCATTGTTCTCTCATGAGCGCACTAGGCTGCAATAAACTGAGATACAGCAAGTTGGCAACGCTGGGAGCTACTTGTGCACCAAAGAGCTTTCGGGATAGCTCCATCAACACTGAAGAGAGTGCACTCGCTTCTTCATCTCCCGTCACTGACTGTAAATACAGTATGCTGTTGGATACGTCGAGGAAGCACCGAGCCAGCGCATCAACCCCGTGGCGGAGACTGAACGAATTACCAACTCTGTACACCACTTGAAAACCATCGTGTCCATCAACCATCACACATTGAAGCTCTGACGCTAGCTGTGCTATCGAGTCGTGGTGTAACTGGTCGTACAAGTGCCGGTGGCTGTGGAACAGAAATCTCTGAGCCAGAACGAATGCAGTACGAATCTTCTCGTGGAATGCCCCACTTGCAGAATGTTGTGTGCTAAGCACGCTGACATCGTAATGCAAGTGTTCTTTCAGCGACTTCATACCACAAAACGTGGTGAGGAATGTACATATACGATCCACCTCGTTGGTGTTTTCACTTGCTGAATCGTCCACGAAGTAGTTCCATGAGAATAGTCCAAGCACTTGGATCTGCTCAGCTTGTCCTGAATGCTGTAGATCTTCCTTGGACAAATCAATTTGATCGTTAATGTACATGTTAGCAGCTGATCCCCATCGGTTGTTCTCATCAATCGTTGGGAAAATGTTCATATGCTGCAAGCTGCTCTGGAACTCCGCAACATCCTGTTCGGTATCTGTAGACGATATCGATGTGAAACAACTGGCCCAGGATTGGACTAAGAATCGTCCAAGCTTCAGCAGCTTCTTCCTGCTCTTCTTGTTGTCGAGCTGAGAAGATTTCGTAAGGCAAACAAACACCTTACACCATGTGCTTGCTTGAGTTTCGAGATGTGTGGATAGTGTCGAAACTTTGGCAAAACTGAGTAGCGCATCCAGATTGCCATCGTCTACAAATGATTCAAGCTGAACCATCTTAATGTCCTCCTGGCCCTTGCGCTTTTTGCTGACGTTATGGTTATCATCCTTGTCAGTAGAGCTGTCCTTAGTGAGGGAAGTTATCAACTTCTGCAGCTTCCGCTCGCTCTCAGTAGTTGCGTGGACAGGTTGATCCTTTAAACTGCAAAACATGATATCATGGCAAGGCCCCCCAATTCTTCGCACAGGTAACCACAGTGTGGACTTTAAGGTCTTCTTGATTTCCTTGGTATCTGTCTTTGACAGTGAACGCTTTTTCACCTTCTTTGAGAGCACACACAGAAGCGGTAGGAGCTTCTTTTTCCACAACTTAGTTTTCTCGGATACACTTCGCTTACTGCTACTGTGCTTGGTCAAGAAGTGCGCTTGCTGTCTAGTAATCATTTCACACAAGAACGATACGGACGGCTTCTTCTGTACACCACAAACTTCCACGAAAAACGCACACAAAGTCTTCGGATATAATGTTTCCAACGCAACCAGATCACCATTGTGCGTCGTCGATGACCATACTGCATTTTTTGTTCCAATAAAGTCGTGCTCACTTCTTCCTGTTCCAGCCTCAGCTAGGGTAAATATCATCATTTTGCATGAAAATGCCTTAGTGATTTCGTCCCGGCATGAATCAGAGCGTTGACACTCTTCCCACAAGAATAAGTACATCCGGGTCATTTGATTAATCTCCAATGTGGACACCAACGTTGAGTCAACTGATAGATTTGAAATAATGGACAGCAAATCCGTAGTGGTCGGAGCAGTTTTCATACCAAGGACACGTCTGGAAAAATCTTCATTTTTCCACATCATTGAGCTAAACGTAACCATGGCAGGCGTGAGCAAGCGTGTGACCTCCTCGACAGGCTGCCATAGTTCTGTTGAGCGGTGAAACAAGCCATCGGATCCTTCCAACCAGTGATACTGCCTCCAAAAGTCAAAATTATCATCCTGGTCGTCGATAGAGTCGGTGGACTCAGTACTACCACCGTTGTTATCACCGTTTTGAACTCTCCAATGTTTCTCCAAGTGCTGTGCCAGGCACATCGAAACGCTACGTCTCACTGCAATATCGTCCTCGGCTTCAATCCACTTTAGCAATTGCTTCATTCCAGCTTGTGAGCGTGCATCTGATGAAAGACTTTCGACGTCAAATAGAACAGGCAATTCGCAAACACCCACCAGCAACTCTCGCCACTGTTCATCCATCGTAACCTTCGGTGAAGTCACACTATCGGTGTCTGAGAAATATTCGTACGACACAATCGAAAAAGCATTATCTTCATGATCGGAAGCCTTAGATTTTCCTGTGGTCCACGAGACTAGCTTGGGATTGGTTTGCACCGTGGATGGCAGGACCATGAACAAATTCGGGATGTCAACAGCAATAACGCGACCACTGTTTGTTGCAACAACCATATTAGTTTTCACTTCTGTTTGCATCGGACAATTGCGGCAAGACACCAGATGCGAGGAGAGGAACTTTCCGTACTCGATTACAGCCTCAATATCCGGTTTGGCATCGCTATTACCCTCAATTGGAGAGCGAAGCACCGCCATCTTCGGAAGAATATGGTGACGAATTAAATCATGGTCCTCCATCACATGAATGCCAACGTCATTCAACAGAAACGTACGCAACTTTGGGCTCTTGCTAACAGCTTTCGTGAAATTGTCGTCCAAAATGCGAAGGTCGCTGTAGAATTGGTACGATTTCCCGCGTCTAGGAGTATCGGAACCCACCTGTACACCAGATACAAAGAGAGAATCTAGACCTTCAGCCAACGAAATCCACCTTGTCTTGCCGTCGTTGCTGCCCTTTAATTGAAGTGGGAAGCACTTGATCAATCGTAATTCCTGTCGCAGCAAGTGAGAATGGCGATCCTTTCGCCAAAGCTTTGCAAGCAACACCAATATTTTCACCGTCCAGTCGATATCGTTCTTTTCAGCCGAAAGCGATAGAACTCGCATCAAGTGAGATGAATGAAGCTGCTCGATCCGCAACTGACTTTTCGTCGATGCTACCATGCCTCGAGACAGGGTTGGATGCAGGAAACGCTTGTTAAACG
Source organism: Phytophthora litchii (assembly GCA_002812785.1). Taxonomy (NCBI): domain Eukaryota; phylum Oomycota; class Peronosporomycetes; order Peronosporales; family Peronosporaceae; genus Phytophthora; species Phytophthora litchii. The sequence goes on along the minus strand of PCFV01000014.1, from coordinate 30,971 downwards.
TCGATGTGAGGACGTCATCACTAAGTGCTTCCAGCAACAGGGCTGTGCTTTCGCTAGTATCACTTCCCATGAGCTCAATGCAGTCTATCAACTCCTCTGGACTATGCAATTCCTTGGACTGAGTAGACGAAGCACAAGCGAGGAACTTCACTTGACGTAGCTCACGCATGATCTCCGGAATAATACTCCGGAAAGGAGTTTGAACCTCGCTCTCAAGAGGAAGCAGTGATAACAAGTACGAAATTGCAGCAACTGTTTTCCCATCGTCGGATATGCCGTCATTCGTTTTACCTCTTAGCAAGCACGATACGTAGCTGCTCACAGCATCACGCACAAGCTTCGGGAACTTGGATACAAGCCACTCATTCCACTCACTTCCATTCGTAATTGCTTCTCGTGAGCTCGGGATTTCAAAATCTCCCTGCAGAATAAAGCGGAAGCCATAAGACCTCAGTGGTAAGTAACAGAAAACCTGCTGAAGTGGTGGTCGGTCGCCTGGCTCGTTAAAACCTTCTCCGTGGGGTGCAACAGGAATCGCAAGCGCGATATCAGTGGGGTGAACACGGCTGAATACTTGCGGTGGCTCTAGTTTCTCCTTCACTACTAACCAGTTCTGCTGTGTGACCTCCACATTGTTCTCGCTCTTCTTCACTTGCGAATACAACTGAACAAGTTGAGTGTTTGCTTGCAACTTCTTCTCCTTCTTGAAAAACTGTAGCGTGTGCTGTCGAGTCAAGTCGCGTAGCCGAAGCTCGCGAATACGTCGAAGAAACAACAGTACAGACGGATCGAATGCCATGAGTGACTGCGAAATGTCATCCACCCTCTGCACTGATGCATCGTTCAAAGGAAGCACAAACGTCGTACCACGCCGCTTTTTCCATTGAGTGTCGTCGTCCAGCCAATACGGCAAGATGTATCCCATACCATTCCCGTGCTTTGAATTCTTGGCGTGGAAGCAGATATGAAACCCGTTCGAATGCACCTGCGGGTTATCAGACACCTTGAAGACACTTTTAAAACCGATACCCTTCTTACCAATGCTTGCCTCCGAATCAACCGCTGCCTTTGTAGACGCACCAACGTCACAAATTGCTTGAATATTCGCTGGAGAGAATCCTTGTTCGTTGTTGTAAAAGACAATATCATTGTCTCTCGTCAGGGTGAAATCACCGAGTGGAACCACAGCATTGTCATAATTATTATCATCGGCGTTTTGGAGTAACTCGAGCACAAAATGGGTGCTCTCACTGTAGAGTTCGTCACTCAGTCGCTTCAGTGCACGCTCCAGGCGCTGCTGCTGGATAAGCAATACTGACGTTGTTGCTTCGTCCTGGATATGTAGCCCAACGCCGAATTGCTTCTTGCGTAGGTCTTCAATAAACGCGCGGCATGAATCAGCCGTAGTGCTGCTTTCTGTCGCGGATACATCCTCCATCTCTAGATCTGATGACCCATTTGAGAAGCTTGGTACTTCTGAATCGGAAGTATCCAGCAGGTTGGGCTCGTTACTTTCACCGTTGATACTGCTGTGAGCTAGATCAGTTGAAGGTGTAACCTTGGCCTCGGTGGTATTCTTGCCACTGCGAACAACATCGTCAACGATGGTACCTGTCAGATTCTCGCGTACGACACGCCACTTCTCCGTCTGGTTGACCCATAGTGGCGACGCGCTTCGGTTGGAAACAAACAATAGTGTTTTTCGTTCAGCATCACTTCTGCAAGCCTTCCAAACCTGGTTGGCAACACCCCACACATCCAACGTACTCGACCCACTGACTTGAGAAACTACGCCCAGCAGCAAATACGTCACGAAATCCGCAAACTCGATTGGTGTTTCCATGAGAACTTCCAGCACTAAACGCTCCGAGTAACCTTCAGCGGATTTATCCTTGGCAAAGCTGGACAAGTAACCGCGCAAATGAGCTTGAACTAGCTGTTTCGGGAAGTTTGATTGACCCTTGCACGTCACCACCATTGACACCAAGTGAACTGCCACTTGATATGCAGCCACTTGAGTTTGCTCCTGCTGTGCTCGCGTAAGTAGCAGCTCCAGATCGGATGGCGTCGATTTCTCATTGACGCGCAAAATTGTTCCGTTCAAACAGCACACAAACATGAAGTTGTTTGACGGTGCATGATCAAGTAAAATCATTTCATGCACGCGGATAAACGAGAGCAATGGCCCACACAACAGGGCATAACGCTCTTGCCAATCCATATACAACGATACATCGACCAAGAACGGGCATTTGCGCAACTTTTCTAGCGCCTGCTCCGTCAAGAATTTCTGATGCGTTGACTCACCTGTTTTACCTCCTGCTGCCGCTGTATTTTCAAAGATGCCGTCGTCATTGTTAAGGTCCAAACTTCCAGCGTACTTGATCACCGAAGCCTCTACCTCCTTGACATCTTGATCCGCTAGCTGAATCATTTCTTCAATGCTAGGAAAACCGAGATCTTCTACTTGAACGCACCCAAACTCCACAGAAACTCTCCGTGCGACCCATTGTTGTTGTCTCTGGCTTGGTAGCGAAGACAGCGACGATGATGAAGAGATGACTGCGCGGCATTCGCGAACAAAAGGCAGTATGTCCTCTTGTAGGCGTTTTTCACTCATCGTGTTTGATAAGTTAGTGCAACTACCATTCCCTTCCGAGGCATGCATTAGGCTAAGGAGCCACCTGGATGTGCTGGTTTCACTTTCGTCAGCATCATCGTCGGTATCATCGATAAGTTCCGGCAGGAGCTCTAGTACAGATCGCCGTCCAGCCCAGGAAATTGGTTTTGTTTTAACGGAAAATTTGCTGACCAAATGATTTTCAATAGACGACAAAATCAGCAGAATGTCCTTAGCTGTCTGTGGCTGGCTGTCACGCGACAATTGCGAATCCAAGAAGTTTTTCACCTCAGTTTTCACTTCTTCGAGAGTCACCTTCACTTCTTGGTTAATTTTTGCATGTCTAGTGGCAAATGGGTCAGACGGCATGACGGGGAACTTAGGATCTTCAGGTATCTCATCATCCACTTTGGTGATCTTAGGTGCTTCTTCGTCACCTTCATCTTCCTCCTCGTCACTTGACTCAACATGGCATTTGCAAGTGCATGAACAGGTGCAAGTGTCCTGGCCCACACAGCAACAATCGCACTCCTCTTTGTCGCTTTCAGCAACTTTCTTCGCAACCTCGGAACCACCTCCATCAGCACCATCTTCATCAGGTAATTTATCATCGCTCAACAGTAGTGCATACGTTTTCGCCATGATACTGCAGACCACCCATGTCACGACCTTGAGTCTCGAGTGGTGTCTGCTCTTTTGTGATGACACAAGGAATCGTGTCAATTGGTTGCGAAGCTTCGAGTCCGTCTCTGCAATCTCTTGCGACGATATCGGCTTACGGAACTTCTGCTGGTTTTTGGCGTCTGCAACAGCCTTTCGCCTCAACACATTGTCCAGATACACGTCGACATCAGTGACGCGTTTTAACATGTCTAGCGAAAGCGACTGCATGCTGTTCTTCTTGCCTCCACGTCTTTTCTGCGAAGCTTCATGAGAACCTTCTTCATTCTCGTGCTGCGATCTTTCGTTCGTTTGCTGTAGCAGTTCCTCCAACGCTTGTTTTCGATTATCATCACTGAATTTCTCCTTTGTCAATCGGAACATCTTCTCCGCAACTTCACGCTGAAACTGCTGTTCCAGTGTTTTCATCTCCTTTATCTCGTTATTAGCCACTCGACGAAGCATTCCAACATAAACCCCAAATCCATTAGGGTCAATGGCCACTCCCATCGCCTGTGCACTCGGTTGTCTATACTGCTGCGCTAAATACTGCAGAAACTCGTTCAGATCAATATGTGACGACGCTCGAAATGCATCGTGCCCCAACATATCTTCAAACTGTTTCAATGAGCTCAACACATCTCTCGTCGTGATAGTCATCATGGCAATGGGCGAGTGATACAACTGCTGCACTGCTTCTGTATGTAAGAACGAGTTGCCTAGTTTCAACTCGTGGAAAGACCGCAGTCCTTCATGTTGCAGAAAAGCTTGTTGGCACTCAAAGAGCGTATTGATCCGTCGACTTTGCATGAAGCACGTGACGAACGTCCACACTCGTTGATTTACTGTGTGTAGTTGTCTCAATATTGGCAATTGCAATGCACTCGTCCCCATCAGCTCCTCAAATGCATTGACACCTGGAAGAAGGAGCATTAGCGAAAAATAATACTAAAAATGACACTAAAGCTTGTTTAACGCACGGAAATGATTGCAAATGGCGCGTACTACACCGCCGAGTGTCAGTGCGTTGGGAGGTGCTGATAGACTCGACTGGTTCGCTCGAAAAGCTTCGACAAAAGCCACAACGTCTCTCTGGACTGCGGCATTGGGAGCAGGAGCTTGGTACTGAGACGGGTAGTAGTCTTGTTGCTGGTTGTATGGAGCGTAGCCGCCACCTTGATGGTCTCCGTGCTGTTGCTGGAAGCGCTGCCAGTTGTTTCGACCTCCACGAGGCTGACGCATGGCTGGAAGCGGAGCACTTGACGTCTAATGGTACACTGGTTGGTGTGCATGTGGAACCCGAATTAAGTTCGTTTGGGTAGACATGATTTGTTATTTTGGGATCCATAGATCAGAACGAAGAGGACAGCTGGAGGACAGCTAGAGGACATTTGTCTTGAAGTCAACTGTTACAGCTACTGTGGTTGCAAGCAAGACTCGGTCTGGCATTTCACAAGGTTCATCACTTGAGGCTTAGAAGGTGCTGGCGCTAATTTCACGCTCGTGGATGGAGCAGAACTCGCCGGTGCCAAGTGCGACCTTCGGACAGTTGCGATGGCAGCACTTCTTGACTACAGCAAATGCAGTCAGTGCTGCGTTCCTCATTGAAACAAGTGAGTCGTACCGCCACCGTGTGCCCAGCACAGTCCGTAGCGTTTGCCTGGGTGCTCGCACCAACTCACTCGACAGGAGGCTTCACTCTTCTCACGGCCTATCTGTGGTCGATTGATCTCTTCCTGCACATGCATCAACAAGGACTAGTTAGTGACCTTGGGAACTCGCCATTTACCGTGTTGTCGCACTGAATCTCTCCATTGTTGTGACTCGAGAAAGGGGTCTCCGAAGTCCGAGCTATCGTCAACATTCTCCAGTTCTTTATCCTGCATCACAATCATCTCCTCGTAGTATCGGGAGTCTCGAGAGGCTCCTTGATACGTGGCCACTTGTCTTCTCTCTTCGGGAGGTGGATGGTAGTAGCTCTCCAAGTCATTGAGTTCGTAGCGCTGCAGTCGCCCTCTAGTCGCCATGCGCTGTGCCGAGCGCGTGTTATTGTGGTAAGGCTGCATCCCTCGGTCCAGCTAAGCAAATTCGTTGTCGGGATCTGGTAGGTTCTGCCTGCTCCTTCTGCTCGATGTTTGGCTCTTTTTCACGTCGCGACATATTAATGGACTGCAGACTTGGCTTTACTATGTGCCTGTTCTTTCGTGTTTCACGCAGAAGGGTCCACTTTGAATGGCACAGGATACTTTCGTGTTAGTTTATTGGCAACATACAAGCGAAGACGACTCTTGTCTCAGCATGTGGTTGGCAATCTGAGCTATTGCCGCTTTCATCCGTCTGCCTACTCGCTCTTGGCGTCCCGAGCGCTCTTCACCTCAAGGTACGCCCACTTGATCCACGGCAGCAGAGCCTCCAGGTCCTTGGTCTCCACCGTGGCGCCGCACCAGATACGCAGTCCAGGAGGTGCGTCGCGGTACGAGCCAATGTCGTACGCGACCTGTTCGCGCTCCAGCAGCGCCTGCATCTGCTTCACTTCGTCCTTTGACATACCGTCGATCAATAGACACACGGACGTGTTGGATCGGATCTCCTTGTCCGCTGCGAGGAACTTGAACCACCGCGAGTTCTCGGCTGCAAAGTCTTCCACCACCTTCAAGTTGCGCTGCGAGATCGTGATCAAACCGTCCTGACCGCCCACGCTCTCAGTCCAACGCAAGGCGTCAAGGTAGTCCTCCACACACAACATTGACGGCGTGTTGATGGTGCTTCCCTCGAAGATGCCCTTAAGGAGCTTGCCTGTGCTGGCATTAGTCATGCGGAAGATCTTGGGCATCGGACGATTCTCCGGTACGAACGACTCCAGGCGTTCTACAGCGCGGGGGCTCAGGATAATGACACCGTGACCTCCTTCGCCACCAAGCACCTTCTGCCAGCTGAACGTGCAGACATCGATCTTGCTCCACGGCATCTCCATGGCAAACGCAGCCGAGGTCGCGTCGTTGAAGGTCAGACCCTTGCGGTCGTCCGGGATCCAGTCGGCGTTGGGAACACGCACGCCGCTAGTAGTGCCATTCCACGTGAACAGCACGTCGTGGTCGCAATTCACCTGGGAGAAGTCCGGGATCTGGCCAAAAGGCGCACCGAACTCCCTCACGTTGTCAAGTTTAAGCTCCGTGGTAACATCCTTGAACCACTGTTTGCCGAAAGACTCCCAGTAGCACACATCCACAGGGCGTTCACCAAGCATGGACCACATAGCCATCTCAAAAGCGCCCGTGTCCGACGCTGGCACGATACCCAAGTGGTAGTCCTCAGGAAGTTTCAAAATCTTCTTGGTGCGAACAATTGCCTCCTCCAGCAGACCCTTGCCCAGCTTAGAACGGTGGCTACGGCCCAGCACAATTTCAGGGATTGAAGCCAGCGAGTACCCGGGGCGCTTTTTGCAAGGCCCGGAGCCAAAGTTTGGCGACGCCGGTTTTACACGCGGCTTCGGGTGACGCACAATTGCCACTCCCGCTTCGCCTTCGATAGCCTCGGCACTCTCCTCCGCCGCGCTAGTACTAGGCTTCAGGAACTTCTCCCAAATTCCACCAGAGGTAGCAGTGTTCAGCTCCAGCAGGTTCACGCGGCGAAGGTTAGTAAGCATGCCGAGCGCCTCCAGCTCCTCCATAACGGCGTCTGGGATGGCTTCGTCCACGTTGAGCACGCCAACAGCGGCGGCGCCAGACGTTTCGCGCGCCAGGCCGAAGCAACCAATATTGATTTGATGCTTCGCCAACACCGACGTCACCTTGTGCAGCACACCAGGTTGGTCTGTGTTGTTGAACAACAGCATCGAACCACTAGGAATGGCGTCCATGGGAAGGTCGTCGAAGGACACAAAACGCAACTGGTTTTTGCCGAACACCGTGCCCGTGATCTTCTTTGACGCCCCGTTCTCCTTCTCGAAGATGACCGTAAGCTGGTCCGAGAAGCTGCTTCCAGAAGCCTCGTCATGCTTGTGCTCAACAGTCTGAATTCCCATAACGTCCGCAAGCTGCTTGGCGTTCGTGAACGTCACCTCCTCTTCCAGCATGTGCGACAGCAATCCCTTGAGCACACCTTTCACAAGCTGTCCCGAGAGCTCCGACGACGTGACCTTGGGTCCCTCAGCGATGACAAGCACGCGCTTGAGACGGTTGTCGTCCAGCAGTTGCGCCTGCATACTGCCAAGCTTCTCCGCCAATGACAGTAACGGCATAAACTCTTCACGCTTGCCAAAATCAATGTTAGGTGCGTTAAGCACACCCTTGAAGGACTTGCCTGCCAGAGCATCATTCACCTTGTACGCCAGATCGCGCGCTACCTTTTGCTGGGCATCGGTAGTAAGTGCGCCAATGTGGGGCGTCACAATGACGTTCTCGTGGCTCACCAGCTTCTTCCAGGTTTCCGAAGGTGGAGATGGCGCGTTGATATCAAAGGCCATACCTGCAACCTTGCCACTCTCAATAGCTTCCAGCAAGGCCGGGTGGTCAATCAGACCAGCACGAGCTCCATTAATAAGCTTGACACCATCCTTGCAGAGAGCCAAACGCTGTGCATTCACAAGATGCTTGGTGTTGGCATTAAGCGGCACGTGAAGAGAGATGTAGTCACTACGGGAGAACAGTTCGTCCAGTGACACAGGCTCAATGCCGTGCGCCTTGGCACTGGCATTGGACAGAATAGGGTCATAACCCACGACATTCATGCCAAAAGCATTGCAACGTGTGGCCACTTCCCGGCCGATGCGGCCAAGTCCCACAATGCCCAGCGTCTTGCCGTGAATCTCCGAGTTGCGCACCACTGGCTCGGGCGTGACATGACCGAGCCTTGAGACAGCGGAGATGAGTCCCACCGTCAACTCCGCGGCTGAAATGGTGTTGCCAAAGGGTGTATTCATGACCAACACTCCTTGTTTCGTGGCATTCACCATGTCGATGTTGTCTACTCCCGTGCCGGCGCGGCCGATGAGCTGCAGCTTCTGTGCAGCGTCCAGCACCGCGCGGTCCACCTTGGATCCAGAGCGTACAATCAGCACGTCGTAGTCAGGCACCTGAGCCACCAGCTCAGCGTGCGAGAGGCCTGTGGCGCCGCATGTGACGTCGTGGCCGGCGGCCCGCAGCAGTTCGGGGCACACGGGATCGATGGGGTCACTGCACAGGATGCGCGCCATGGCGGCCGGCGAGCGGTGGAAGCTGCGCGCGGTTGGGGTCTGGAGCAAGCGAGGCCCGCGCGTCCACAGAGTGCGACGCAGCATGGAGCTGGAGGGAGGCGACGAGTTGGCAAATGCTGGCAAATGGCAAATGTCCACCAACTTGCAACATGAACAGATCGGTGTACTAAAGATTTGTATGGACGAGATTTCTACCAATTGCTGAAGATGAAACGCAGACGTTTTAGCCAGTCAGACACGCTCAAAAGTCCTGAAGATCATGCTTCGTAGTTGGACCACGAGAATTTTTTCGTCAGAGACGAGGATGGACACAAGTTTGCTTTACCTGTGCAGGCATGTGCGATTTACGCAACATTTTGTACTTATGCAAATTCATGTACATCACGTATAATTCATGTATTTGTCTTTTCAACAGTTGGAGCCATCTGCATGTATACCATCTCTCTGTCGGGTCCAAGTGGACAACTAGTTACATATCATAGCCCCAGGACAGATGAATTGATTAATAAGTTGACATAACGTTGGAATAGATGGCGGTGCTCTGCGGTGCCTGTAATCGCGGTACACGTTTGCAGTCGCTATACCGACTGCTGTTGCCCACGAGACTACGGATTCTCGCTCGAGGTGAAACCATTCCCCAAAAGAAGTGGAGCAGACATCACCGGAAGCTTCAAGACTAAGCTTGTCCTTTCATACAATTTACAGCAACATGTCGGGCATGCATCGGTTTAAGAGTATCTACCAAGACGATTCGTGCAGTGGAGCACCGACTGGCGTCTTCGTCCAGCGGCGAAATGCTTGTGAATCTCATGTCGCCTCGAGCGGTTCTCATTATGTAGTTCACTATGATGACACCAATACTCTACTTGGCTACGTGGATGACAGTTGCCACGATGGTTGCGAGGTTGGTTTCAAAGCACTCTTCGGTACGAAGCCTTTCATGGCATACGCCTACTACAACGATGTTGAGTACACGGACTACGAGAATTCGGCTGCGTACCAGTGCAACGTTGGTTGCAACACGGCTACACACCACTCAGAAGCGCCATAATTTCAATCTCGGATGAAGTCTCGTCATGGAAGCGAAACATGGAAAACACGAGCAGTGGTGCCCTTAACAACCTGGTCCGAAAAATCCGATATTTCCTCGTTAGGCGTTCTCCTGTCCGAATTGGACTTGCAGACGTTGCCGTACTCTCCCACTGTAAAATAAAACATTGATTCCATTGTTGGCATTGGAGAGATGCCAACAAATGAATCAATATTTTATTTTACAGATACACTAAATGCACCATCAACGCAAAGATGGCATATTCTCCACCAAAAGACCCCTTGATGATCGTCTGCAGTCTGAACAGCCTTCCACTCGCAGAATCAATCCTGGTGACACAGCGTTGAAATGGCTGGAGTACTGATGATTGCTCGTGCTGCGTATCTTTGCAAACAACCCGTACCTAACCGAGCGACAACAGTACTCTTCATGATTTGCAGAGGTATCGTCAAACCACATACTATGTAATAACTTATATGGATACAGCTCTTCCCCATACAACTTATAGCTGAAACAGTCGTATGAATCGATAGCCTCGGGCTCTGCAAGTGAGCTCAACCGACGTTTGTGCCCATCGCATGGGGATAATTGGCTCGCGTTTCCAAGCAGAAATTGGTGCTTGGAGTCATTTTCGCATTCGCCGTCGATCGCGCAAGTGTCCTCTTCACTCCTTCCAAGATGCTGCGTCTTTCTCGCATGAGTATGCAAATGACCCGCCCATCGAGCGCCATGGTGCGCGCCATGAGCACATCGAAGCTCAGTCTGGAGCAGCTCGCGCAGCGTCAGAGTCTCAAGGGTGCGCGTGTGTTGGTGCGGGCGGACCTCAACGTGCCGCTTAAGAAGAACGCCACGCCCGCTTCCATCACAGACGACACACGCATCCGCGCTGTTCTGCCTACACTTAAATTGTTGCAGGGCGCGGGCGCGCGTACTGTGCTGTGCTCGCACTTGGGCCGTCCCGGCGGTGAGGCCAAGGACGAGCTGCGTCTCACACCCGTGGCCGCGCGTCTGGGCGAACTCCTCGGCAGTCCCGTAAAGAAGGTGGACGACTGCATTGGACCCCAGGTAGATGCAGATATTAACGCACTCCAGGACGGCGAGATCGTGCTGCTCGAGAACGTGCGCTTCTACAAGCAGGAGACCAAGAACGACCCCGAGTTCGCCAAGCAGTTGGCCCACGGCACTGACATCTATGTTAACGATGCTTTTGGTACGGCCCACCGTGCCCACGCCTCAACGGAGGGTGTGACTAATTACATCAAGACCAACGTGGCTGGTTTCCTCATTGAGAAGGAGCTCAAGTACTTGTCTGGTGCTGTGGATACACCTGTTCGCCCACTTGGCGCTATCATTGGCGGTGCTAAGGTGTCGACCAAGATTCCTGTACTGAAGTCATTGCTGCAGAAATGCGATAAGATCATGATTGGCGGTGGCATGATTTTCACGTTCTATAAGGCGCAGGGTCTGGATGTGGGCAAGTCTATTATTGAGGAGGACAAGGTCGAGCTCGCGAAGGAGATTCTGGAAGAAGCCAAGCAGCGCGGTGTGCAGATTGTGCTTCCCACTGACGTTGTAATTGCAGATAAGTTTGACGCTGACGCTCAGTCCAAGGTTGTGCCAGCTAACGCCATCCCTGCTGACTGGTTGGGTCTGGACATTGGCCCTGACTCGCAGGCCACTTTCGCCAAGGAGCTCCAGGAGTGCAAGACTGTTGTATGGAACGGCCCCATGGGTGTGTTCGAGTTCCCTGAGTTCGCCAAGGGCACGTTCAGCGTGGCCAAGGCTCTTGCGGAGAGCACCGAGAGCGGTATCACTACCATTGTGGGTGGCGGCGACTCTGTAGCTGCTGTCGAGCAGGCGGGCCTTGGATCCAAGATGAGCCACATCTCCACTGGAGGCGGTGCCAGCCTGGAACTGCTTGAAGGCAAGGTGCTCCCGGGTGTCGCCGCTCTGAACGACGCGTAAGTTATTCATGAGCAGCTCGTTTATCGAAGTGCCTACTGCGTGCAGACTTCCCTGTCGTTTTCGAGCAATCAAGCGGTAATGCTCGTGATAGATGCAGCAAAGTCAAAGGAGAACTAGAATGCGACCGACAAGAGGGTATACTGGCAGCCTCACTCGCACTCGTCGCTGGAGACGCCACATCATGCGCTCTTGATATAAATCAATGTGAATACTGAAGTGTAGATGCACCAAGCACCTTGGCCACCTCTTCGTGCTTTTTACTACAACTACTTTGAACAGCAAACTTGGTGGTAATGCAGTACCACTTCAACTTCGATGTCAAATGATCAATTGAGTAAACAGCGTCACGTCTGTAGGACGTTATCAGTGTTGCTTTCAACTCCGCAGTGGCGATGCCCAGACTCGCGCGAAAGCTCCAGGTTTCAAGCACTAACTCCATCCACCAAGCTTAGATGACCGCGCACCGCTGCTGTGGTCACGTCGACGCACCACTCATCCAAACAGTCTTTCGCGTCGGTGACCATGCTTCCCATTACACACAATCTTCCCAGCATGACAGTCAAGGCCCACGCTGTAGGCACTTTTGTTCGCGAGTGTTTTCTCGAGCGCGGACTGACCTCTATCGAATAGAGAGCATGGGGTCACACCCGCAGGTTCCTGCTCGTGACTTTCGTGCCGATCGAGTGCGCTGTCGTTTGGATTCGACCCGACAGGTGTTTCAGGTGCTGGCGTTAGTAATTAAGCACTGCTGTAACCTTGAGTGAGTCAAGTGTGGCAGCAACGTTGCGATCCTGGAGCTGCGTGTTCTCCGCGCGGAGTCGAGGACGAGTTCGTGCCATCGAGGATCGAGTGTTCTAGAATCACGGCTATACTACAGCATGAACCAATCCAACGGGGCGGTGGCGGCGCCACCACTGCGAGAGAACTGACAGGGTCACCGAGTTCCAGGACTACTTCGTTCGATTGCAAGTCTTGCGTGCGTGAGAGCGAACACGCGAGCTCTAGGGCGAGTCACACGTCGACGGCCGTCGCTCACTGTCGTCGCCGGGTACCGGCTTTTAGTCGATAAGCCTTTCCAGATCCTGGTGCGATGACTGATAGTGCTGCTCCTAATACTCGGTCGACGACGCAGTCCGTGTGGGCGTGGTCGTTTGAGCTGGGGAAACGAGTGGGTGAGCTTCGGACGCGTTGTCAGTGGAAACTCGTCACGGCACCTTTGTCCAACAAAAGAGCCACTGAATAAGAAGTCTAACATCCACTTGGAGCGCAACGATGTACTGCCTCCTCTCCAGCCGAGTAGCGATCACAAGGACGAGCACCTTGGCGCATTACTCGCGCTCCATGTGTTATCATCGAGGTCTCCGCCAAAACCGATCTGCACGAGTACGTCGTAATGTATAATACATTGCATGCAGCATCACCAAGCTCTCCATACCAGCGCGTCTACCACCGCTACGCGAGAAATTTATCACGGGTCGCGGCCAAGTGGACTATGGCGCTGCAATACCGGAGCCCTGGCGCATCGTGCTTCAGACGAAGCAGCAAGGTCGGACCTTCGACTGGACTTCAACGTGCACGTGTAAACAGGGATTTGAACCGAGATAGCCGACTGCTCTCTGCGGCACGACGGGGTGATTTGCTTCGTCGCGCTTGGCTCCAGGTCGGAGCGCATGTGCAGCGGATACCACTCGCTGGTGCTGCCTGCGAATCGCGCTCGGGGCGATGGCAGAAAGCCAGTAACGGCAGCCAGGCATGACTCCACGAATCGGACAGAGCCGCGGGGGCGGAAGATGAAGTGCTACAACGCCAGTCACGGCGACAACCAGCTTGTGGCCCGAAACAAGAGCCTCGCGGACACGCACAGGACGGCGGAACGTCAATGAGCTCAGCAATCGAAGTACAGTCAACGTCCTGCCTGCTACGATTACATGTGCAAGACCCTGCTCGGTGTAGCCTTTGACAGCACAGCTCGCCAATATACACAGCATATAACTCAGCTCTCGCCAGTTATGCCTGCCATGGAGCCTCGATCGCATTGGCGACGGCCTGTCCTGCGTACATGTGTATTAACACACCGTGGGGTTCACTGTGTCTTCGAACGAAGTCGATTCTCGCCACACCATTCTGATCTGGCCGACGATGAACGTCCAGCGCTCGTCGCGCCACCCACCCGCGCAAATACACGCAAATGGGAAGGCCCAGCCAGACAAACATGGTCGATCGCTCGCTACGTCAAGTCGCGTCCAGGATTCAGCAACCTGCAGCACTGGACTGGGGCCGAACACCGGTGCAGCACTAACGCGCCACGCTCTCTTCTCCGAAACAGCCGCCCTTGCCATCACTGCCAGGCCGGTCTGTACAACAAATGCCCGTTTCGAGCATCGACCTGCACGACAACAACCAGCCGAAGCAACAGAACTCTGCAAAAAGGACGAGCCGTCTCTTTCCTTGCACTGATGCACAAAAAGCAGGTCGGGGCCAGATGGCCTAGGCGCTGCAAGGGGGGACCATGCCCACGGTCATTCGAGATTTTCACTCTCCAACCCCATCTACTCGTCCCGCGTAACACCGGAGCGAGAGATACAACCGCTCCAGTAGCTCTTCCGGTACACAGTATCGGAATCCTACTACACTCGCGCCCCCAACGACTTAGCGTCGTACCTTCCTCCCAAGCTCACGCCTTAGCAGCAGCTTCCTACCCCAACTCGTTGCTCATTTCATGAACACGAGTACTATCCCTTCATTTATTACCGACCACCCTCTCCACCACGCTAGCCCGGACTCCCCGTCCGCTTCTCGATACCCTGTGCTCCCACAGATCCAGTACCTGCACTCGCCGCTGACCAAGACACTGGCTCGCCCAGGCGGGGAGCCCGCCAAGCTGTCCATGGCGCACGCTATGGCGGGCGGCCGCTTCGACTCTGGCACGTCGAGCGACGACGATGAGAATGTGGACCGAAGCAACAGCTTCGCCCGCGCCTCACCGCTTCGAAGCTCGGATGACGGAGACGGCGAAGCGGTCAGCGGCATCGCAGCTATGAGCCTCAGCTACATCATCAACGGAGAGATGAAGCAGGCCTCACAGGACCAGGTGGACGACGACGACAGTAGTAGCAGCACCGGCGGCAGCTCGCGCGGCGGCTTTGATCTCTCGTCCATGCTCAACACGGTGTGTGCCAAACCCGACTGCTACCGTACCATTCGCGGTCCGAACGGCACGTTCTGCAAGTATCACAAGCAGAGCCGCTTCTGTCGCGCCGAAGGCTGCTCCAAGAGCGCCAAGACGGGAGGTTTCTGCATCTCGCATGGTGGCGGCAAGCGCTGCGCTCATCCAGACTGCAACAAGAGTGCTAAACAAGGTGGACTCTGCATCTCACACGGCGGTGGCAAGCGATGCAGTGAAGCAGGCTGTACCAAGTCGGCGCTCGTGGGCGGCTTCTGCTCGGCTCATGGCGGCGGCCGCAAGTGCAAAATGCCCGAGTGCACCAAGACAGCGCTCCTGGGAGGACTGTGCATTGCGCACGGCGGAGGCAAGCGCTGTCAGGTCGAAGGTTGCTCCAAGAGTGCAGTGGGAGGCACGCTGTGCGTCTCACACGGAGGTGGCAAGCGCTGCCAGGCTGAGGGCTGCAACAAGGGCGCCGTGCGGAATGGTGTGTGCATTCGCCACGGCGCCAAGCGTGACCACCCGTCGGTGACACCCTAGACAAATAGGCTCCCGTGAGCCCTGAGACTGGTCGAGTCTCTATAGAGGACGGCGGAATCGTAACGTGGTTGCCATCGGAAGTGGCCGCAATACATTTTGTCCAGTCCCCCTACATACTTCATTGATATGGTGCGCCATGCCTTGCATACTACCTCGTGCAAATGTACAGTGGTCGAATCTGTTGAGCTCCACGCGATGTGAAGCTGGAACGTTTGACAGATACAACATCGACCCCACTTCAACGCAATGAACAGCGTGCAACAGGCACTTAATCCCTTAGAAATAAATCAACAGAACGAGGAGCGCGAAATTGCTCTCGGCGCCTGAAACTTTTCGATCTACAACCTTCTACCTCGTGTCTTGGTCATCCAATTGGCCCAAGGTTCGCGCAAATACTTAGCCAAACCGTTTAATGCGCACCTGGATCTGTTGCCTACACAGGGGGCAGTGTGAAAGCAACTCGCCACACTTTTGGCATGTTTCGTGACCACATTGAAACACCGTGTCCTTCTTTCTCTCTTCACAGATGGGGCACAGTAACGAGTCTTGAAGTCTTGCAAGTTCGTCCTCGGCACGCGACGTGCGATGCTGCAGCGTCGGGCGTGTCGTTCCGCTACGCGTATCGTCTGCAGAACCGAAGAGAGGCGCTGATGGTGATGTCGCTTGGCCGTATTGCGTCGTTGTAGTTGCAGTAGCCTGTGCCTGTTGCGTATTAGGCCGGAAGGCGCTGTAGTTGTGATGGATGTTCTCAATCGGTTGCGGCGGTGGAAACACGTCAACACATGGAATATCCGTTCGTAAGTTGTACGACCCGCGATTCAAGTAATTCATTGCTTTGATTGTCCGATATTGATCAGGTATCTCCATCAACGCCTGCAACGCGAACTGTGTCTCTTTCATCTGTGGATCGCCGAACTGTGAAGTGATTTTGTGATATTCTACAAATTGGAAGTTGTCAAACTTCCTGTGCACGAGATAGTTGTCGAAGTAAATCATGGACTCCCACGGGCCATCACCCACGCCCACCATAACAATACTCAAGGGGAAATTGCTAGCATACGTGATGGCGTCGATCGTCTCCTTTTCATTCTTGCTCACGGCATGAGCTGGAATATCCACCGAGCGTGTGACCTGTCCATCTGCAATTATAACGAGGATATGATAATCCCCCGTGCGATTGACAATGTTTACCGCCTCATTGATAATTGGCGCAAAGGACGTGGGGCCCGCCATGACCACGTTCTGCACAACTTCTCTGTATCGGGCTCGGATGTTCTCAAGGGGGAATCCAGCTTGACCTTCGTGCGGGGCGAAGGTAAACACCGCGCGGTCGCACGTCAACTCGTCTCCGAAGCCGTACACCGGGATGATATTGTCCTCGTCTGCACCACACAAGCGTCGTTAGAGCCCATCCAGTCTGTAAAATCTCCGATTAACGCACCGAAGTCCTGCAGTGTCCGACCGATCGTCTCGATCACGTCCTCGTATGGATTGCGTACACTCGGGTCGTCGATTTCGTGGAGACTGCGGCCTCCGAACGTGCGTTTGCCGCTCCATTCGTTGGATTTCGTGTCTGCACCAATTATTTACTAAGTAAGAACTGTAATAATTTATAATTATCTGTACGCACAGTCGATGCCGATGATGAGGTTGCAGCTTTCGAGGCCACTGCGACGGAGCTCTTGAGTCACTTGCGGCAGCGACGTGAACTGGTCTGGGATCATCTGCGTCAGGGCGTCGGAGCGCCCCGCGATGGGGCGCGGACCTGTGTGCGTCTGCCTCTCGGAGCACCGCGACTGCCTCCGCTGCTTGCTGGGTTCGTTGCCCATGGCGTTATGGTGGTGGAGGGAATTGTAGACTGAAGAATTCCTTGAGAAATGAAAGTGAACCTATGTTTCACTTGGTTTCACTATGGTCGGAAACGTTCTGTTTTCTGATAACTGCGTGCACCACACGAGAATCCGATTTTTAGATTGTGGGTACATCTCGGTAGTCGAGTCGAAAAAAAATGTGCCAAAAAATGCTGGGAAAACACGGATTCATCGTATCGCGACCAATGTCGGTAAGTCTCAACCTCATGCGTATTGCTTGGAGCAGAATAATATTTTTTTCCAAGACGCACGAATAAGTTGCCTGTCATCTCAAAAGCTTATGCATGCGGTAGGATGTTGATATTGCTATTCCAGGGTTCGTTTCTCATTTGCAGTCGGGTAGGAAAATAGAGGGGAGGAAAATACATAAAGACTGAATAATGGACGTTAGTGAACGAGGTCGCACTTGGAGTGAGATACTTTATCGTGCATGCTCACTTTTACCCCTTTGAGAACGTACTACTATCGCTCCATTTGCACCGTTAAAACTGAGATGAGAATTGTGTTGTCACTCGAACCGAAGACTTCATGTGTTGCTATTTGTCTCCTAAACCACTAAACTCGTGATGACCTCCTCTATAAACTTGCAAAGATGTCAAGTCTGCGATGGTGAAGTCGTGAAGTGCTTCCATCCAGGTCGCTCCGAGAAAGCTGAGCGACAACAGAACAGCAAGTAAAGCTTCTGTGGGCATGCAAAGCAGCTCTATTGCACACCTTCAGTCTAATTTATCGGAACCCATTCCAACTCCTCTAATTTCCCTAAATATGTGTACACGCAGTCTCTCCTCTCAGCAGAGCCATTTCAACACCTCGCTTTATCTACAGCATGCTCGCGGGATCCCTCGTGTGTGCCAAGTGCTGTTGCGCCGCTGCATCAGACTTGTGTTCATGTTGCCGATATACCTGTTCTTCCGCTGCCTGCTGCTCCCGTAGCAATTTCTTCTTCCGATGACGTTCCTTGCGCTCTTTGCGCTCGTCAAACACCTCGATCCCCACAAGTCCGAGCTCGCAGAGTCCAATCACAATCGCGCTACGCAATTTCGGCCCCGAATAGAGCGTCATCTTGAGTACCGACTTGAGCACAAAAGCGTAGAAAATAGCGACGACCAGCGAGGCCAGCATGAGGTTGTACTTGTAGTTACGCGCCTTGCGCAGTCGCTTGATCTTCCAGCAGAAGAGAAACTTGGCGAAGTAGACGAGGAACCAGGCGAAGGCGAAGGGCGTCGGATAGAACACGTAGATCCACTGCAGCAGACGCTGGTTCTCGTCCAGTTGGCCCTGTGTGTACTTGCTGGCCACGAAACTCGCAGCATATGACGTGCCAGCGCCCACATCGAAGAACGCCACGACCACAGCGAAGATGGCGAAGAACGTCAACGACGCGTACAGCCAGCGGTAGAAGCGCTTCTGGTGCACGAAGCCCCAGTAGCCGTCCGACACCGTCAGCATGTTGCGGATCCTACGACGCTTCCCCATGGCGCTTCCTTTTGTAGTCAGCACTGTGCATTCGGTTCGTCTGCTAAGTGCGAATAATTGTCATTACCGCAACTATTCTTTTAAGTTCGGATGTGTGACGTCACACAAGGTTGGATACCTGCTTGCGCATCAAGCGCTCGAGTGGCTGCCATTGTCTGTCCGACGGATCTCGATCAAGATGGCCGACCGCGTGTTCGAACTCTTGGCGCCTGTGCAGGCTGCGTTTGCTGCGTCTCCGCTGTCTGTGAAGGTGTCGGCGGCCGTGGGATGCCTTGTGTTGTCTCGCCTGGCGCTGCAGTTCTTGGGATCGCTCTACACGTTCTTTCTGCGACCGGCCAAGAGCCTCAAGAGCTTTGGACAGTGGGGAGTGGTCACGGGCGCCACGGACGGCATCGGCAAGGCACTTGCCATGGAGCTGGCGCGCAAGGGAATGAACGTAGTGCTTATGAGCCGCACCCAGAGCCGTCTGGAGGCCTCGCGCGACGAGATCTTGGCGAAATACCCCAAGGTGCAGGTGAAGATCCTGGCTGTGGACTTTAACCGCGTGGACGAGCCCAGTGTGCGTGAGGCACTGCAGAAGAAGCTGGACGAGGTCAAGGACGTTGGTGTGCTCTTCAACAACGTGGGCGTGTCGTACGACTTCCCCGAGTTCTTCGATCAGCTCTCGGAGGACCGCGTCGACAGCCTCATTAAACTTAATGTGGCTGCTACCACCATTATGACCAAGCTGGTACTGCCCGGTATGGCGCAGCGCAAACGCGGTGTGATTGTCAACCTGAGCTCCGGCTCGGGCCGCATGGTCGTGCCGCTGCTCAGTGAATACAGCGCCACGAAGAAGTACGTGGAGCAGCTGACGATGTGTCTTGCCGCCGAGTACGCTGCCAAGAATGTGCACATTCAGTGCCACGTACCCATGTTCGTGTCCACCAAGCTGGCCAAGATCCGCCACTCGAGCTTCATGGTGCCGTCGCCCGCCACGTACGCGCGCGCGTCGGTGGCCCACCTGGGCTACGATACTCTCATCTCGCCTTACTGGCCGCACGCGCTGCAGATCTGGCTGTACGAGAGTGTCCCCACGTGGGTGCTCAGCAAGGTAGGTCAATGGATGTTGACTTTGGAGACACTGCTCTCTCAATGACTGACGAATATGTTGCGTGTGCTTCGTAGGGCGCTATGATGACGCACTTGTCGCTGCGCAAGCGCGCGCTCAAGAAGCTGGAGTCCAAGAAGACCCAGTAGATCACGACTATAGTAGCGCGTCGTGGCTCGTCATGCATTTCACGAGCGAGTCGTAGCACCACAGACGAACAGTAAAACCGTCGCCCCGACAATCAGTGCTATGTGGCCGCTTGAAACGCTTGAACTCGTGGCTTGTTGAACACTCCCACTGGCAAGAGTTCATCCATCTCTACATCCCTTAGCCCTTGAGGATCCCGTGGTCGCCAATGTATGCGTCCATTTGACCGCTCTGGTGCGATGAGCAGCCGAGGGAGGTGGCACTTACCGCTGTAATCTCTTCGGCCCAGTCCGTCATTCCTGCGGCAGCAGAGACGCGGCTCGAGGCGTGCTTCACTCGGTGCGCTCGCTACCAGTCGATCTCGAGGCGTGCTCGACCTCGCCGCGATGTGTTGGGTAAAGCCCCGCTGTCCTCAGTCGTCACGCTCATTCGAAACGCTCGCGCATCTCGCCCCATCTCGCTGACTAGCGATCTAAAGTCGGTTTTCGCGCCTTTGAGCCGTGCGCAATGCTTTAACATCGTGTTGCTTACCATCGTGCTGCTTACCATCGTCTGGCATTCGGAGCGGCGATCGTGACGATCGTCTCTCGCGACAGTCTCTGTAAAACCAGCAAGCAAGCACCTCAGAAGAGCCAGCAGACACTCAAGTGTGCGCCAAGAGAACTCGGCGCCGCCTCATTTGTGTGCAATTTTCCAGTGCGCTTGAGCCGGCACAACACCAGCACGAAGACACACGCACCAGGAAAACTTTTTTCTTATCTACCAAAAGATCTGGCCGCTGCGACGGCCAGCCTGGATAGGACTCGATGCGATACACACGTGGTGGCCGCATTCAGCTGGCCAAGGCTCTGGCGGATGCGAAACGTGAAAAAGTTTGCATGAAACTTAGTTCAGCTGACCACCGCAGCACCTGTCCGCCGGGCTCTATTGCTACAGACTCTCGGCTCCAAGCGCCAAGATCGCCATGCCGCTCAGCCCTAGTCTGCAAGAACAACAGGTGGCAATGCAAGAAGTGATCAGGCAATGCAGGATTCTCGATGAAATTGCATTATTTTTAAATTACTTCGGGAGCTGCGAAGCTCGCAGCGCGAAATTTTGAGAGCTCCACCCACTATGAGCTCGTGAGCAGGAGAAACCTGGCCGAGAACGAAACCCACCGCAGTCTCCTTGTGGAGAGTAAAAGCATGTTATGGTTTGGTTGATTTTCACGTTCCGTCTGGTGCGACTGCAAGTCCGACCTCGGATTTCAAATCTCGAAACCTGCTCTCGTCGATAGTTAAGTACGCCACGAGCCTGCGTTCACCTAGATTGCTCTTCCGTCACTTGATTCCAGTATGGCTCCCACACCGCATACCTCGTTCCCTTCCATAGCCCTCCAGACTTTATATCGCTAAATTCCGAAATGCTATCCGGTCCCGCTTCTGCCCTCCACGCCACAACAAACCTAGCATACGTGCCTGAAATCGAGGTGGCTCTTCTGCCTCAGCGTTGCCAACTCGGCAGCATAGTTGCTTTTCCTCCGTGCCGCACAGACCGATATCCAACGATGGGCCTGGAGGATCTCAGCGTGTCGTCGGGCAGCTCGGCCGAGCGCGTCGTGGACGCCAAGGCCGTCGCGGCCGACGCCGCCTCTCCGTCCGCCGCGGCGCCGCCCATCGAGTCCGAGGCGGCCGCTCTGCGTCGGCGCACATCCATTCCCAGCACGTTCTCGTTCGGCGGCGTGGACCACGCCATCCCAGCCGATGTGGGCCAGCGCCGCTGGCGCAGCTTCGACGCTGCTTCGGCCACCGACTCGGCCACGTCGTCGGCGCTTGAGATGCTCACGCGCCGCATTCAGGAAGAAAGTCAGCACGTACTCAAGCGCAAGGCGCGACTGTCCAAGCGCCGCGAGATTCTACGAAGTGTGCGCGGTTGGCTCAGCTCCAGTCGACGCGATCAGGTGGCGTTGCTTCAGATTCAACTTGTGGCTGAGGTGGCCACGGGCAACCGGTCGCTGGCCGTGTTGAGCGACATGCGCACGCTACTGGCGCTGGACGAGACCGACGATCTGGCCACTGGATCGCAGCGCCATCGAGGAAGTTTCGCGGCCAGTCAGACGCTGCTGGACGGCATCGAGCAGTCGGACCGCGCGCTGGCCGAGGACTGGCTGAGACAGGTGTTACAGCTACAGGCCAGGTATCTGGACAAGCTCATGGAGCTCCATGGCCAGAAGAGCCTGCAGCCCAATGGTATGACACTCCAGCAATTGCTGACCCAGGTGGACGACGTCACGGCGGCTAAGGACGAACCTTCGGCCACGCTTGTGCGCTTCGAGAAGCTGCTGAGTCGTCAGAAATTGCTCAAGCCGGAGCTTAAGAAGGCTCTGGACAAGCTCTGCCTCGACTCGATGCGCTCCTTCACGCGTGCCAGCAGCCAGCCTGGACCCAAGACGGTCTTTGACGACAGAGAGCCACGCGACGTCATGCAGTCGCTAGTCCTGGAGATCGTGAACGCTGTGGCCACAGAGGCCAAGCTCGAACAGAAGCAGCTAGCGCCTCTGCGCGTGTTTGTTGAGCACATGGTGTTCAGTCGCTTAGCCTGCGCGTGCTACCGCGGTACAGCCGCTGATCTAGATGAACTCAACTCTTCTTGGCGTGAACAGGCGGCCAAGATGCGCGAGCTCAGTCTTGAGGAAGTTGGCCTGCCAGTGGAAATCCCTGAAGAGGCCAAACAGCAGGAAATCTTCAGTGAATCCATTGCTGCGTTCAACAAGATCCCGCACCTGGTACCCTCCAGTGTGCTGTCAGCTTTCATGCGTGCTGTGTGCACGCTCTACCGTGAGGCCAAGGAAGGACTTGGTCTTGACAGCAGCTGCATCTCGGCTGATGTATTGCTGCCATTGCTTGTGTACGTGCTGAGCCGCTGTGAGCTGCCTCACTTGCACTCGCAGGTGTATCTGATGGAGCAGTACGCCATCGATGAGTCTCAGGACGGATCGGAGGCTGCCTACTACCTGGCGTGTCTGCAAGCTGCCATGGGCTACATCATTGGCAATTGCACTGCTGATGACGTTGAGTCCCAGTAAAGCAGCTCTGTGAGTGACGTGAAAGAAACCCAAGAGTCCAGTCATCAGTGTGGTGATTCTTGGTCGTGAACAGAACGGCGGAGCTTCTCCGTCAAGACAGGAATTATTTAAACTATTATGTAACAATACGAGCGAGTCTTTTATCGACAACGCGTGTAGGCGCTTGGTATGTTGTGCATGTTCTTCAGGATGACTCACGGAATATGTTGCGGTCTGTTGCTCTATAGGATGCTGATGTGGGCCAGGTTACTGCAACGAGTCGATCCAATGCCGCACGTTCGCAATCGAACTCTCAAGGTCTGCAACAGAGAACAAGAATCTGTTAGTTACAAACGATTTATCAAGCGAATTTGAACGTACTGACGGCTCCGCATCGCTGCAACCAAGGAGATTCAAGCAGTGTGTCCGCTGAAGCACGGTCCAACGGGTTTTTCTGTAGGCATTGATGGAGGAAGTCGCAGAAGTCCTGAGAGAAATATTGCGGTGAGAGAGCTGGTGGCGGAGCTTCGAGCACGCTCTGCAGCATATCGATGCACGTCTGGTGCTTCGGATAGGGATAGACGCCCGTGGCAGCCTCCATGAGCACGAGACCAAGACTCCAGATGTCCGAGCTGTAGCTGTACTGGGTGTGCTGAATTCGCTCCGGGGACATATAGCGGAAGGTGCCTACGAATGTGCCGCACATAGCTACAAAGAACGAGGTTAGAGATGACAATTGATCGAGGGATGGTGTTTGATGACCTACCGATGGAGTTACCAAGTTCAGACGCGATGCCAAAGTCCGAGAGTTTGACTTGACCCTGGCTGTTGAGCAAAATATTAGGCGGTTTGATGTCACGGTGGACACGCTTGTTGGTCTTGAGATATGACAATGCATGGAGGATCTGGAAGGCCACACTGGCCAGTACGTGCTCCGGAACGGTACCAAGTTGGTGAATGACGTTTTCTAATGAACCTCCGTCCATATATTCGAGAGCGAGCACTACTGCTCCGTCACGGAGGAATGCTCCGAAAAAAGTCACTAGACATGGACATTTGGCGTCGAAGAGTGCGTTAATCTCTCGGATGGTTTGCTCGCGTTTGGTCTTGTCGAACATGTTGATCATCTTGAGTGCCAACGGCGTGTTGGTGGGTCGGTGGCGTGAACGCAGCACACAACCACTGGCTCCTCGTCCGATCACTTGTCCACCCCATTCCAGTTCTTCCGGCACGACACTAAAGGCACGACCTGTTCCTTTTCGGACGACTCCCGTGGATGTGATGGCGTATTTACCTTTGACATAGGCGCCGGCACCGGCGATGAAGGAGTTCTCGAGGTTGTTCATCGACTAGAGCTTCGACGTGCGAATGGAGGGGGCGATCGAGATCTGGTAGCGTCTCTTCCGGTGCCGATCGGACTCACGAAGGTGCTCCGGGGGTCGTCTCTGACGCCAAGTGCGACTTTCACTTTCGAGCTGCTTGCTGCCTCGTGCTTTACTGGCCCCTTCGACGTTGATAGACGTTTCGTCGCCACGCAGAAAGAGATCAAGCACTGGAGTAGATCAGTGGCGTTGGCCGTATTAATAACGCCAAGGACGCAACGACTGGATATTGGCAGCGATGGCCGTTGTGTGTGCACGAGTGAGGGCGGAACAAGCAGGAAGACCCGACGCTGAGGCGTTCTCAGTCTTCCAGCATGCAGAAAATCGTCCTCATCTCGGTTTGCTAGGAATCCAGAAATGGTCGGATCAAGCATGAAAGCAAAGCGATCAACCACAAGTGGAGTTTCGTGAGAGGTAGATAGCAACTATCATACTCCGACGCTCTGAACGACGACAACAGCCAAAATCCCTCCTATCATCGACCCAGTGAACGAACAAGGCATCAAGGGGGATTATTTTGAAAGGAGAATCGAGTCGAAAGTTCTCGACATGCCGATATCTTTAGTAGTGCCGTCTTCACGGTCTGATGCCATGTATCCGATATCTTTAGGTTTGAGCTTCGTCTGCCTTGGTTGATGACCATTATCGGTTTGGCCAGCTGCCAGCGCAACACTGGCATCAAGATGCGCGTGCTTCAGATTACCGGATTGGTGCTGCTGTGGGTCTGGACCGGAGTGCAAGTTGCGACGGCAGCGTGCTCGGACCAAGTATCTTCCGGCGATAAAGCTGTCGGCATTTCAGCAGTAGACTCGCCAACCTGCCCCACCGGTGGTGGTGTGGGCTGCTTTGGTGGAAGCAGCACTTGTCGTTTCTGCATGACGTTCCTCACACCGCAAAGCTCGAATTTTGTTGCATGCACAACTACTACGACCACAACAAGTTCGACTCCGACAGTGACGCCAACGATGATGCCGACACTTGAACCGAGTGTAGCTCCAACAAACGATGACTGTGCTGAAGCTCTCACGGTCGCATAATAGCAATTTCTACCAACTTGCACCTTGTTGCATGACAACAAACCGCTAATATTATACATGAACATTTTATTAACTTTGCTTTGGCGGTACAGATACAATTACCACTCCTTCTAACACTCCTTCATTCCACCTTCATCGAGTATCGGAGGCAGCAAACGAGCGTGTGACTGACATGAAAAGATGTGAGCGGTGGAGATTCTTTATAATGTATCCGCGCTCATGCCTGCATTGATTGAGGACTACACCGGTTGCTGTCTTTCAGAACTTGATTGTGATCTGGCAATTCACCGTACGATCTGGCGACGTAGTTTCGCCCACATTAATCGGGACATCGATTGTTTGGCTGTTGCAATCAACATGAACGCCGAGCAGTTCCTCGCCTTGAGCAATCACCTTGTCGTTCCTGTCATTCGTGCATTTGACAAATTCAATTAGTTTCAAATTAACAACGATTTTCAGCGGGCTACAGACCTGAAGTAGCCAGTCAAGCGACGTGTCTGCATCACAGAAACCTGTAGTGTACACTTGCGGAGCGCTTCG
Organism: Phytophthora litchii; assembly: GCA_002812785.1. Taxonomy (NCBI): domain Eukaryota; phylum Oomycota; class Peronosporomycetes; order Peronosporales; family Peronosporaceae; genus Phytophthora; species Phytophthora litchii. Next base: position 5,192 of record PCFV01000014.1, on the reverse strand, counting down.
ATGGAGTCCACGTCCAGCTTCTTTTCCTTCGATTCCCACTTTGCGCCTGTGCTCGTACTCTCTGCTTTCTCAGTGACACCGTAATCGACGACTTCTGAGTTCTTCGTCCCATCCAGAAGCTTCCATTTGCAGTACATTTTCGTGAGGATCTTTGCATCCCAAGATCCTGTTGCATCAACAATACTAAGTGAAATTGTGGTGGTGTTGGTCGGCTGGTAGGGATCTGGGTCACACTTGATATGATGCTTTAGTTGGCCCAACTCTTCTTCATTTACCCAGAGGTATTGGCCATCTTCTGTGGCAACACGACACAACCCGCAGGCACCTCCGATTGTTCGTTCGTCTAGCGATGAATTACTTAACAACCTCAGTAAAAATGTTGTTCGTTCTGCCGGCGTCATACTCAACTCATTTGACGATTTCTTTTTGCCTGGACCTAAATGAGCTCGGTCAACAATCGTCTTGACCGTGGTGGCTTCGCTTAGGGCCAATTTCGTTTCTGGAAACACAAGACACGAGTGTTAGAAAATATTAGCCTCAACAGCTGAAAGCAGCCGCACCATCTAAAACTTGAGCGGCAGCAGCACTAGCCACAGGGAAGGGAATAGTCCCCGATACAACCGAGAGAACAGTAATACCAATCTGCACTCCATCATGAGTTAGTACTAGCTTCCTTATCTATAAAGGAAAAAAATTACCTGAAAAAATTGGGAATGGTTCGTGAAGAAGTTGTCTGTAATTGGGATCTTCAATGGTTCATGCCGGCACTTGCCCGAGAAATCGCTCTGAATGCGTATCTCAACAGGTTCCCCTTTTTTAGGATACGCTAATGACCATAGCGCAGGTAAACGGCGCTTATCTTTGGTGACGACAAGCTTTTGTAGCACTTCCAATCGATGATACAATTGAATACTATCAAGTACATCTGGATTTGCCCACGCGCGCCGGATAAACCAGTCAAAATCAGGCGGTAACCATCGCGCTTTTGTCTGTCGCAGTCGTGCATCTCCCACAGACCCTTCCAACAAACAATTCACGTCGTGGCCGCTTCCTTGATCATCAGCAATGCACCGCTTGAGTTTTCCATGCTTAATCAACCCAGGGTAGTCTTTTTCCAGGATACTCTCCATATCAATGACAAAGTACATCATTTCCGCCCATGCCAACTTCTCCGTGGCTGCCGCAACTTCTATCGTGATGTCATCGTAATGCCCCATTTCATTTGCGCGAAGATAGATGGCGGCGTGAAACTCATTGTGAACACTACTCTCAAAGTGTGTTTCTTGAACTTCGCGATGGACGTTGGGGCGATAGCACTTCACCACGAAATTCACGAACGCTGCCTCTGAAATGGGAATGGGTAACGAGTACCGCCACTTTGCGATATATGAATTCTCTCCAAAAGTCTGTACCAACTTCGTGCTTTGCCGTGTCAACGGTTTGGGAGCGTTTTTAGCTTTTTCTCGCACCTTCCAGTACATTGGTACGATTATATCCGCTTCATCAATACTCTCCATATCGTTTACCGGATACACCAAGTTCAAGTGATGCAGTAAATGCTTGAATTCACGCACCAGCCTACCATCTTTTTCCATGCCGCCCAAGCATTCCCACTTTGGAAATGTCACCAACAACGAGTGAGGGAGCGTACCGTCACGCCAAAGCACTTTGTATCTTTCATCAGCTTTGTTTTCGTGGTTGTGATTAACAACCTCGCGGACGAGGTCGAGCATGACAGAGGGGTTTAAAATAACAAGTTCCTTCATTCTATCGCCACTCGCTTCGTACCACAAGATATCTCCAAGATTGTGAAGTACCCGTAAAATCTCTTTACAGTCTGCGTCTTCGAGACCTGGAATATCCATTAACTCATTGCACAGCTTATTGACAGGCATGATCACTTTACACATTTGATCCTGCTGTGTACCGGTAGCGGCAGAACTGCGCAAATATTTGATATGCTCGAGGACTTTAGTATACGTTGCTGGCATCTTGAAGCTGAGATCTGTTTTGGTGAAGATAACATGCTGGATAGCTTCTTTCGCGGATTCCACGTTGCCTCTACCAGCCGTCACAAGTTTTTGGCTTGCCTCTTTCCTTAGAGAACTAAACGCATCAGCTCTAACTTTTCCAGTACCATCCTGATCATTCAAGTTCGACTTTTTCATCATGGAGCTTACCATATCTGCCGCCATCTTTCCAGTATCATCCCGACCATCCAGAAATTCATTCAAGCGAAGTTTGACGTCTTTAGCAACAGCAGCAATTCGTGATTCCGGCACCAGATCGCGTTTCGTCCCGATTAGCTTGAACTGGGCATCTGGTTGGCGAAACAAGATCAATACTATCCAGCGGAGAATTTGTTTCTCGAAGAATCGCTGCTTGATCATTTCGGGTTCCAGCATTGACTTCTGCGCGTTTACATCGGCATCCTCAAGTATTTTGTCGTAGGCTTGCAGGTCGATGCATACAAGATATAGTGTACGCTTGGAGAAGAATACTGCATGCGCCACATGGTAGATGTTCTGGCCAGCGAAATCCCAAAACGCAACATCGTGTTTTCTCACCTCCGTCCCGTTTGGATCTCCTTCCATAAGTTTCAGCGAAAACAAGTCAATGCCAATGGTTTGGTTAGCAAGAGGTATATCTTCTGGCGCTTCTTCAGTCATCGATTTAATGAGGCTGGTTTTTCCCCAAGTGCTTGGACCAACGACACAAATCTTCAGTCGATAGACTAATTCATGTGCATCCGTTTTCTCCAAGTCAGCTAGATACGACTTGACAGCATCTTCACCGCCCTCAACGACTTCCGAGGGAACTTCCAACGGCGGTTGATTCTCCTTGTGACGATCCTGCCAATATTGGGCACATGCTAGTATTCCCAACTGGTGTTTTTTCAGAGGTGGTGTTTGAGTCGAAGGTGGCAACTTGATGGTTTGTTCTTGCGAGCACAACAAGCAAACCACAGCAAGATAGTCATCATCTAGCTTATCGTGCTTCACTAGAATCATGTGACTGAGTACATTGTGGCCCTCCTGTGTGTATTTAACAACAATTGCAACCAACAAAATCGTCAGAGGTGCCGTTGGCATTCGGACTGGACTGACAAACCTTAGTAAGTGCATGAGCATCGGCTCCTCGTGTTAAAAGCAGCTCGACCACTTTGATGTTACCACTTTCTGCTGCATAATGTAGTACAGTCAAACCGTCCTGCATATGCACACGCCAAAACACACAAAAATGAACTAAGAATCAAACATTCTGGTGTACATAGACCTTCGCCAAAACGTACATTGTCTGTCTCCTTTTTCCAATAACAACGAAACCAAATCCGTGTGGCCATTGTCTGCACCATAATGAAGAGCGGTCTTGCCATCCTAAAACAAACCACAACCAACAACCACCAAAAGAACAAAGCAAGTCAGACACTCATATACGAACATAACGTTACAACTACAATCGTCCCTCTCTCATTCTGCTAGCAAGATGTACCTTGGTTGTAGCAGCTACATCAGCTCCTTTTTCCAATAACGACGAAACCACCTCCGTGTGGTCGTTGTCTACAGCATAATGAAGAGCGGTCCAGCCATACTAAAACAAGCCAAAACGAATATTACCGACAAAGCCACAAGTAAACGTCACAACTCCAATTGCCACTTGCAGATGCTAACAAGATGTACCTCGTCATGCATATCTATGTCTGCACTTCTTTCAAGCAACGAAGAGACCACTTCGATGAGGCCATGTTTTGCAGCGTCACGAAGTGAGGCACTCTGGAGCAAACCATTAACAAACCACGAGATTTCTTGTGCAAGCACCAAGAATTAACCCAGTACCGTACCTCGTCCGGTGACTTGACGTCAATTCCTTGATGAATCAAGGCTACAATTTCATCCACTGCCTCTTGCTCAGACTCATGCCACACTGCCTTCAACCTCTCCTCCTGTATCATTTTCCATCCATCAGCACGGGCATTACCCTGAGTTCACGAAGTATACTCACCGTAGCATTTGTAATTTGCTGCTCCTTCAGATACGCTAGAATAGCCTGCACTCCCCTTTCGACTAGCCGCTTCTTCTGAACAATGGACGTCAGTACTTGCCATCCTTTTCGCACACAGGAAACGTACCGAGACTCGGTCCGAGTCCACAGAGACTCCTTGTGCTGCTAACCACTGCTCACGTCTCTCAGCCACACGGGCTACGACTTCACAGAGTGGAGACTGCAACTAGCATAAAAGAAAGAAATAATATTAAGGTGTTAACCAAGTGCCCAACGACCACTCCGTTTCTCACCTCCAAGTCCATTGCGAGTGGCAACTTGAGAACTGCCACCGACACCAGAATCTCTATGGCTCCAGCGAAGGGTGTGTGCAGGAATGGCCGGAGTCCGTACCCATAGCTTCTGCTCCCTAACGGAGGGAGTCTACTCGACAACCCCTCGAACTGCCATGCAGACGAGACCAATTGCAGTCAAGTAATTTCTATTGGACTGTAGCAGAGCGCAGCTTATATAAGGATCATGCAGTAGAGCTCTGTCGTCAGTGTGAACTCTTCCTCCTGCGATGATTTCACTCCAGTTTTCTGGATGCGTTCAGCCATCGATTACACTCTCACCGCTTGGTGTAGTGAACGACGTTGCTTTCCTTTCCGCTGCCGGCACTTGGGAATCTATTGCCTATGACCGCTTGCATGTTCCACTCGACTTACTTTACTTCGGAATTGTACTTTTGAGTTCGAAACTCGTCGAAAGTATAACGCTTTCACACTTGTGATTCGGATTCACAAGACACTGGAACTCTCCATTGTTTTTCTTATCACCGATGACCCTCGTTCGCTTCACATTCCATGACACAAAATCCCATCGATCTCTTGCTGTGTCTGGATCGTCTGTTGGTTCCTTATTGAAAGTAATGGCGAAGATAGCTTCTGACTTCGAGTCTAAGTTCTTGGAACTCGATTTCGAGCGTGGAATCCAATACTTGAAGATCACTGCTGACATGCCCTCGTTCAAGACCGCAAACTCCATGAGCGACTGGGGTACAATACAAGGTTCCTTCTGCAGTTCTGCCGTTCCTCAAGTGGAAGTTCTTCCAGAAGCGCATGGCTCGCGTGGCGGTCGATGCGATAGCGAAGCAGGGATCCCGAAAAATAATATGCATAAACATTAATCTGAATTTTGTAATTTAATCA